>JAYESA010000012.1:158905871-159053371 GCA_036927795.1 Iris macrosiphon
GGGTCCAGTAGGGTCTAACATGAGTCCAGGCTAGCCAAAATACTAAAATAACTAATAAAAAAATACAACCAACAATTAAATATTAATACAATTATTTATGATAAATACACATTTAATCAAATTAAAATAAAAAAAATATACCCTGCTCTGGAAATGGGGTAGTGACAGAAAGAGTTTGGGCAATTGTTAGGGTTACATTTTAATAAGGACAAGCATAATGTCTACTTCAGTGCATTATGTCCACAAAAGGAGGAGCGTGCGACGGTTTTGGGGGTTGAGAAAGGCGAGTTACCTGTCAAATACTTGGGCATCCCATTATAAGTCAATTATAAAAGGGATTTGGATTGCTGGGGCTTGGTGAATTATACAAAACATATCTTGGAGAGTTGGCAATCCTAGTGTATGTCCTTTGGTGAACGTATAAAGCTAGTTAGATCGGTTATCTTAGCATTAGCAATATTCTGGTTGCAGGCTATTTTTCTTTTGACTACCACCTTTCATAATGTCGAGAAGATCTGCGCTAACTTTATATGGAGGGGAGGAGTGCATGCTATTAATTAGGTTTAGCTAGGTCGACCTTGGGAGGAGGGTGGAGTCAGCTTACGTCCATTACAAATCTTGGGAGATGTAGAAGGTATGAAGATGACTTGGAAGTTCACGAAGGGTGGCTCGATGTGGGAAGAATGGATGGCCAATCAGTATTTGAAGGGTAGCAATTTCTGGAGCAGAAGGCATAACAATAATGATTCTTTCACATTCAAAGCCTTGTTGCATTACCGGGCTTCTATCAAACAGGCGATTAATTGGGTTATTCATGATGGGAAGAATACGAATTTATAGATTGATCCTTAGATCAATCATCAAAGTCTCCTTGACATGGTGGGGGGGTTACATGTATGTGGAGGCTAATAGAGGGGAGATGATCCAGTGCCTATTAAGTCAGGGAGTATGACAGTTGGGTGGTTTTATATTATGAAACACCCTATGAGAATTGACTTGGCACAATGGGCTATTTCGTCTCCTAGAGGAGATTGACTTGGCATTACGGGTTAAATTCACGTCACTAAAAAAGGGTGACCAATGCACTAAGTTTTTCTAAGATGTGGTGCGTATGCGGCAACATCACAAGCAAATCAATAAGATGATTGCTCTAGATGGCACTGAGGCAACTTTCCAACGCGAATTGCATGCAGAAGCTATCAGGTATTACCCCGACTTATTTAATCAGGATACTAACTCGACTAACTCTCCAAATATCGTATGTAAGCGGCTAGTTACGGAGTTTGGCAACAGGGGTTTACTGGCTCCTGTTAGGATTGAGGAAGTCGAAGCTACTATGCTCAAGGATGATTCAACAAAGGCACCAAGTCCAGACGGAATCAGAAGCAATTTTATAAATTGCATTTGGAGGTGCTTAAGGACGATGTGTTGGAGATCATACATGACTTCTTTGTGAATGGGCGTCTACAGCGGCAACTAAATCACACTTTTTTATGTTTATCCCAAAGAAGGAGGGGGCTAGTTCGTTGTCGGATTTTAGGCCTATAGCTTGCTGCAATTATCTGTATAAGTTGATAACACACCCTATATGTCGGCGTATGAAAGAAATCATGCCGAAGCTGGTCTCACTCAATCAAGCGGCTTTCATTAAAGGGAGAGCGATAGCGGGCAATAATCTCCAGTACACGAGATGGTCCGTAGTTTCAACAAAGTTGTTGGACAGAAAGTATGCATTAAGTTGGATTTACGAAAGGCCTACGATATGGTCAACAAGGACTTCATCTGTCATATTATGAGTGCCATGAGATTTGATCGTAAGTGGGTAGCGATGGTTCGGGAGTGCATCACGACAATGACATTCTCTATATTGATCAAAGGCCAACCACATGGGTTTATTCATAGCAATCATGGCCTTTGGCATGGGGATCCCATGTCCCCGTGTTTGTTTACTCTTGTGATAGAATATTTCACGTGTCTTATGGATAGGGCGGTTGATCATCATATTTGTCCCATACACATGAAGGTAAGGCCACACATCTCACACTTGATATATACAGATGACTTGCTGGTATTTCTGAATCCGTCGTTCCTTGGAATTTATACACTGGAGGAGGTTTTACAGACTTTTGCAGGGTTTACCAAGGCTTCATCTCAATAGGGACAAAAGCATGATGTACTTTAACCTTCATTGTCTGAACAAAGAAGAGCGGGCCAATGTGTTGGGAGTGGAAAAGGGGGAGCTGCCGGTGAAGTACTTGGGTATTCCCCCTTTCGGTCAACTATGCCAGAGATACATAATATCATAGTTTAGTGGACTATGCCAGACGACGGGTGGAGGGTAGGCACGCTTAGAGCCTGTCATTTGGAGGACGCATTGAGCTAGTACGGTTGGTGATTATAGCTATTATGATGTATTGGATGCAGGCGCTTATGATCCTGTAAAACCCTCCTTCCTAGAAAATCGTATATACCTTTTTATTTATTAATTATTAATTAAATTATAGTAATTAGGTCTAAATAGGAGGAATAGATTTTTAATAATTTTTATGTTAGGTGTTCGGGCACTTAGATGACTTGTGGGACCATCAGGAATTTTTCGGAATTTATTCCATGTAGGAGACCCCTTGAGCTGTTGCTAGCCTAACGATGTGCAATACCCTAATCTATAGATTTTCTTATGAGTATATATATATATATATATGGAATATACAAATATATATATATGTATATATATTTTATAAAGAAAGAAAGAAAAGAAAAGAAAAAAATTTAGAATATAATAATAATAATAATAATCTTCTTATACTTAAAGTTCCTTAGAGTTCCTTAGGAAGCAACTTTGTGCTGAGAGCCGCACACTTGCTGCCAAAAGGAGACCCGCTCCTATTCCCATATCCCATTAGCACCCGAGACCCTATTCAGCGGCTCCCAAACCCTCAATCCGATCCTTCACCCTTTCTCTCTCTTAATATATAATATATATATATATCTATAGTTAGCTCTAAAACCCTAACCTAGAAACTCCAGACTTCCTCTTCCCATCTAGAGCCGTCACCGCAGCCAGAGAAGCCTCCCCAAGCCATCCAACCATCCCGTCGACGCCGACATCGCGAACTGCAGTCTCCCACTCGAGGCACCTTCGCTCCGGCGTGTTTTTCCGTTGACTCGCTCATCCAAAAGCTGTTCCGTTTTCATAGGTATGATCTTCCCTCAACCCTCTCCAATATTTGTTTTATAGCCTACCTCGGAAAACGTGTGCTCCTAGGTGAAAAATAGCGCCCAAGTCAGCGCGAGCAGACAGAATTCTGCAATCGCAGAATTCCAGATTGACCACCCATATTGCCGAGTTCGTATCTCCCACCACAGAGATCCGAATTCGGTGATTCTTTTTGATACCTGTAGATTACATGATCTAGTTTATTTTTTGTATTATAACTTTGTGCTATTAGTTGCTGTGGACAAAAATATATTCGTCACAAAACTGTGCGCACCCACTTTTTCCGGTTTTTCAAAAGTTGGAGATCGGAGCGCGCCCCGCCAAACGGGACCGCCCCACCGTGTGCCAAGTGTACCGAATGGTGCACGCAGCATAACGGGACACATGAAAATTTGTGGGTACTGATTCGGACGCGTGTGCGCGCCGAAATCAGGCCGTATCCGCGGACACATTTCGTGTCGCCACTTTTGTGGAACTCGCGCGTATTTTGTGCACGCTTGTCAGATCGCGACGAAAATTACGCCACTGGACTCGTGGTAACGCGCTGGTCCTGTGACTCAATTTTCACGCATTTCTGAGACGGTTGACCAGATCGCCAATTGGCGGGTCCCACAGTTGACTTTTTGGACCAAATTTTGTTCGGCTCATCGAAATTCACACTTGGACATACCGTTGGGTTCGTATTAACATTTAGAGTTGTTTGACCCATAGTTTGTCCCATTTAGAGACTGTTACCCTCGGCACGCTTTTCGGTGCAAAGTGGGCCACACTTGGACCCCACTTTTGCCCGAAATTACGGTTTTGCCCCTGTATCCAAATTGGACGAAAGGTATGTGCTTTTTAGCTATTTTGCTCATTCCGGAAATGTTGGTGATATTTATTTCAGCATCCGGAGACATTTGTCCTGTGGACATAGCTTCTGGTCCTGTGTACTGGACATCTGGACGTAACATTTTGCAGCTTCTTGCCAGGCAAGTATACCTTGCCATTGTACTGTTATTATTATTCCATATGTTGCATGCATCTTTATTTTCTATCCTTAGTTCATATATTTTAATTGTTATATAAAATGCTCGCGAAGGTGACGTCGCGATATGTTTTTATTTATGTATTTGCATTGACCTTGTTCATGAGACTACCCCATTATCATGTAGCACCATTAGGTTCATTGGCCGTGACACAGTGGTTACACGAGTGTGAGTCTCATATAGATCACGGACTGCGTGACAGGTCTGGCCTCCTGTACGTATGGGCCGTGCGTTAGGAATAACTGCTGTTAGAAACATTGCATGCTAGTAGACTTGGCAGTTATTAGAGGTCCAGGGACATAGCTTATTGTAGTACGGTGGTCCCATCCTTGTCCTTATTTGGTTGCAGGATTGGGCTAGGGTACAAAGAATAGGCTATGGACCAAATCGTGTCATGGATGTGACATGCTTAGAGCATGGGGTGGGGAGAACAACAAGTACCGCATTTGAGCTCCTTTATACTTTTTCTGTGAAGCCCGGATTCTCCGCTGGAGATACTGGTGATGATGACCCTTATATATTATGTACTATCAGGCGGGCCACCGGCGTTCACAAGACGACGTGCCTTTTAGGCCCCTGGCTCTTCAAAAGAGAACCATGCCAAATCCCAGTTTTCAGCCAGATAGCTCACTTGTGGGGAAATGTGTTCTTAACTGCATTCACTTAGACTGATAGGCGACCCCATTGGATATTTATTTCAGTACTTTATTGGCATGCGTTTAAGTATACTTGTTATGTCCCTCTGAGGACCTGGTCCGCTGCCAGGTGTACCTGTTCTTGAGTATTTGCAGGAGCACAGATTTGGAAGGATATAGATGCTCCGTGGATGTCTTCTCTTCGAGCCGTGATTGGTAGCTGGTACTTATTGTTTGAGTGAGTGGTACTTATATTGTATTTACTTTTCCCATTTGAGTTGGTAGTGGATTTGTTTCCACCCAACTATCATCTTTAGATACTTCTTGTTGAGATCTAGTTTCATAGATACTGGTTATTTATTTCTATATAATTTTGGTGGATGAGATTTAGATTTTACCCTGTGACTTGTATTACATTTTATACCACTTGTGGATTTTATATTCATATTACAGCGTACGTATGGATTTGGTTTCCATATATTGGAGTTGCCATATCCATGCGGCTGGCATGCTTACGTGTCCTAGTCCTACGTATTTTTGGGATTGGGGCGTGACATGTTTTTGTGGTGGCCCATGTAGGTCAAGAGCATATTGTCTCGGTTACGTTACTGTACCGAACAAGCCTGCACCTAGGAATAGAGTATAGGATCTCATCCACAATTGACTATGATTCATCTTCCTCCTATCTGTTCTATTTGAACAATTGCATCATGCTTGATTCATGTGCTTCCCTAGTAGTTCTTTAAGTATAGCCTTCTCCTAGAATATAGAAGTTTCTGTTGTTAGATGATAATTAGAGTAGCACACCTATTTAGAATACAACGAGATTATAGATACACCACTAAGTTTAGAATATCTAGTAAACCCTAGAATTCCTTACCTTTATAATTGATTTACCATTACCCCTGATATATTATGAAGACTTAAGAGTAGTATAGACATTACTAGAGTTAGTTAGAAGTTTACCATAATGGTTGCCCCTAGCATTGAGGAACCCATAGAAAACAAAAACTTAATGTTTGGACTGAACCTAACCTTCATAATTAGATAATATTGGAACTATAAACTTATATCATTGTCTTGTTATTAGTAGACAGCACCCTAGGAAGCCTAGAGGAATGTAATCAACACTTCTCCCTTGATCATACCCCGAACATAGCAACTAACACCCCGCTCCCCTTAAAGAACCATGATGCTATCTAGAGCCCTCTATCTTTATTTTATATATTGTTTCCCTGCGACCATAGCGCTCGCTATTTTGCGACGGCTAATTATGTTTCTTCTCTTCATCTTTCAACTCGTGCCATCTGACACTTCGGATAGTAGGCCAAGTAATTTTTCTTTGTTAAGGGCTCATAGTTTGCTAGGCTTATAGTTGTAGCCTTGAGTGTGAAATTTTTATGCTTGGTAGTTAGAACTTGATAAGTTTAAGTTATTTTGTAGATTGCGACCGATGATTAAACCTTAGTTTTAAACCATATAATTTGTACCCTCACCTCGATACAAGTTAAGACCCTTTCTCCTTAACGGCCAGTAACTCTTCTATCTTTACCATTGACACTTGCTTATAAGTGCTATGACTAAGACTTAGGATGACCATTACCTACATAAAAAGGATACTCTAATCAATACCAAGATTTTTCCTCATATACCCTAATAAAGAGTTTCTGTTTTATTTACATGTGCAAGATTATTTTGTAGGACACTCTTAAGACTGTCACCGTATTAGTTAAATTTTTATAAGTTGGGTAGTATGCCTCACAACCTAGTATCACATAGTCCACTTGACCCATCGAGGTAGTATAACCAAAGGACACCGACTTTAGACTCTCATAAGAAGATAACATTAGTTGTATGCTGGCAGTAGACGACAGTGTTTATTCCGACAATAGAATTTAGAGGCCCTGTCCCTATTGGTCGACTATCAACTTAGACAAGGAATTAGTACGACAACTGTAGAGATTGTGTAGTCTTTCATTATTATTGCTTATTTTTGCTTTTGTTTTTGTGAACTTGAATTGTTATGAACCTTCTTTCATCATAATCTAGCGTATTCACATTTGTTGTACTACCTTGACTTATGCTGCTATTATAGCCTAGTTGTAAACCCCTGAATTTTCAAATTATTAAATCTTGGATTTTTTCCAATTTTCTGGAATTTTCTGGGAATTTTCTGTAATTAAAATCAGGGTTTTTAATTAATAAATGATTTTTAATTAGCAATAAATAATATTAAAATATCATGAAAATAATATTTTTGGGTGTAAAATGAAAAGTTGGACTTAGGGTAATTTTTCTGGAATTTATTGGGCCTCAGACCTATTTTTAAAAGTCTAAAAACTAATTTTCCTAATTATTAATTAAATTCTGTTTTATTATTATTATTATTATTATTGTTTTATTATTTTACTAGTTTGGGCCCGGCCCGGCCCAGTGGGCCGAGCCCATTGGTTCAACCCAGCCCAGCCCAACCACCACCTTAGCGGGTCGGGCGGGTCCGCTCACCCGGATCCGCGCCCGACCCGACCCGCCCGGTCACCCCTGTCCTCGGTCACCCCCTCGATCCGACTTTTCCGCCGCCGCCGGAAAAGTCGCCGCCACGTCGCCCCTCCCCTCCGGATCTCCCGCCACGACGCCCCGGCCGAGCCCCTCGCAGCCCCCTATAAGTACCCCCATCTCCGCCTCCTTCCTTCCCCCAAAACCCAAAACCCTAACCCTAACTACCCCGACTCCGGCGATCTCCGGCGAGCCCCGATCCTCAGCGACTTCCTCCCAGACCGCCGTCCACCTCCCTGCGCCGACCACCCCCAGCCAGAACCTCCTCCACTCTTCCTCTTCCTCCTCCTCCCCAGGCGGAGCCGACCCCGAGCCCTACTCCCCGCTGCTGTCTCCCCTCCGCCGGAGCCGCAGCAGCCGCCGTAGCCCCGGCCCGACCTCGCCAGCCTCCGGCGTATCCTCCAGCAGCACCGGACACGGCTGAGGAGCACCGGACACCCCGCGGACACAGACCCGGACACGGGATTCGCAGACAGGACACGAACACGCGTGTCGGACACGGTCCAACCCCCGATTTCTCGGTCCCCTTCAGGTACTCGTATCTTGCAACCCTGATCTCCGTTTTCGATTCTGTAAATTGCGTTGCGAAGCCTGTATGACCCTCTCGGTGTCCGGACAAACTATTCGGGACATCGCGTCCTGTGGTGATCGCATACTGCGATCCAAAAACAGGAAAAACCAGACCCTGTTTCACCCCGGAACTGAGTACGCCCCGCCAAACGGGACGATTTGGTCGCCCGCGGTCTTCACAGATACGTGTGCCTCGTCGATAAGGACGTGTGAATCTTCGTGGAAGCTGATTCGGGTGTGCGTGCACAACGAAATCAACGCGTATCCGCGGACATCGTCCCGTATCCGCCTTTTCGGCAATTCACCCTAACTTCGTGCACACTCGTCAGATCGAGATGAAACTTGTGCCATCGGACTCGTAGCGATACGCTGGTCCTGTGGGTCAAGTTTGGTTCGATTCTGAGAACGTTGACGAAATCGCGTGTCGTGGGCCCCATAGGCCCCGCTCGACGGGCGATTTTGTGAACGGCTCATCGGAATTCAATTCTGAAAGTTCCGTTGGGTTCGTATCAGCGTTCCTGACCTGTTGACACTAAGTTTGGTGAATTTGGAGACCGTTGACCCTGACGCGTTTTCGGTGCAAAGCGGGCCCACCGGCGGACCCCGTTTTGACCCGAAACTGCCGTTTTTGCCCTTGTCTCCAAATTGGACCCAAGGACAGGCGTTTCTAGCTATTTGACATCTTCTGAGCGTGATGGTAATATTTATTTTAGCATTTGGACTCACCTCTGGAATTTTTCCCCGAGAACTAAATTAACCAGATCCAAACAACAGGCAAGTACCTGCACTTCAAGTTAATCTTTATATATTATGATAATTAATTCCCTGTCATACATGTACCCTTGGTGTTACACCTAGTATTAGAAATGTTGAATTTCATGTCTTGAATATTGGTAGTTCCTGTCTTGTTTTATCATGTTGGGTGGGAGAATACTGAAAGGCATGTAGCTTACCCTGACTCTTGCCATGATTAATAGCTGTTGGTACACGACTGTCCATCAGCCGGATCTCGATTATTCGTGATTAATAGCCGTCCATGGCGGCCGGTTTAACTTTATAGACCCCTACATGCCAACTAGGTATTCTAAAAACACAAGTTCACACACATAGCTTCTTGTCTAGTTATGGCTCTTGTTGACTGTTGTAGTTTTCATTTCCTGTCACATTGATTCCTGCTTTCTCATATTCCTGTGTGTAGCATTAACTCTGCGATATTGATGCTTCTTTTATGCAATTTTCTCAATATGATGCTCAACCTAATTGTCATAAATATTTAGTTTTAATCTTGATGTGCACTGTGTACTTTGCTCCTTTCCTGACTGGATCCGTTGATTTAGGCGATGTTGAGGACCTTGCCCCTACATATTATGGTCCCTATGAGGGTACAGATGATATCCGTGAGGAGCCAGATCCTACCCAGGAGACCCCTGCTGCAGAGTAGCTAGCAGTAGTTATCTTTTAATTCTGTTCTTATCTTATTTAATCGGGTTTGTCCCCGATTTCATTTGGAATTCCTGTATTAAACATTTAAATTTATTGTCACATTTATTTCAGTTTCAAATCTTAAGTTTCTATTCTCATTATTATCTTGCTTATGTTATTTGTGGATGAGCTAGTTTAGTTAAGTGTGGATTTGACCTAGACAGCGTACTACCGCCGATTCTGTGGCGTAGGCTGGACGTGCCCACGCACTCGTGCCCGAATAACCGGGTGCGGGTCGTGACACATTTTTGTGGTGGCCCATGCAGGTCCAACGACTAAATTATTCGGTTTCAACTTAGGGACCGAACAGGCCTGCAATAAGATTGAGAATTTTAGTAAAAGCTCATCCACTTGATTGAATCGTTCTTGATATTCATATCGGTTCCGAATCATTTTATTGACTTGCATCCTGCTTTGATTTCTGTGCGCCTCTTATCGGTTATTTTGAATGCAGGAAATGGACCCACCAGCCGGCAACGGGGCTCACGCAGAAACACCACAAGCCGTTGTGGTTACCCAAGAAGACAATGTGATACCAGTCGTCCAATCATCACAAGGCAGTCAAGCAAGTCAGCCTGCCTCAAGAATCCACCAAGATGACGTTCCACCCTCGACGCAGCCTATTCCACCGATGCCTTCCTTTCCACCGGGACTGCCTATGGACGAACGACAGATGTTCCGCATGTTCTACGTAATGATGCAAGCCTATCAGAAGGTTCAACAAGAAGCTCAGCAACACCAAGCGGAGAACTTCATCGACAGAACTAGCTCGGAGTCACGGAAGCCAAGCAGTTCAAATGCAATTACCTTCGACGAGGATGTTCTTACAGCAGCGCGACCTGTGGAGTGCACCACAAGGATCGAGTCCAGCCAGAAGCGGCCGTATGCATCAGCACCAGACCAAGCACAACAGGAAAGAGCTGCAAAACGACCACAGATGAATCCAACCCAAGGACAGAACAAACGAGTCCCCATTTGTGGCTTTTGTCGAAAACAAGGTCACATTTGGAAGGATTGCAGAAAGAGGCTAGGTGTCTGTCTATATTGTGGATCAGCAGCACATCGAGTGAAGGACTGTGCCGCTACTCCAAGAACACGGACAAGCTTACGCGATGACCGTGGGGAACGTGCAGACTCTTAGAGTCACTAATGCGCGTAAGTGATTTCTTTTAGCTGCCCTTCTAGTATTGTTTAGCCCGCGCCTATTGGTTCGTGACCTCAGCCCCAACCTAGTAATTTTAAACTTGCTAATAACCTGGTATGCTTTCATATTTAATAACTGTAGAGATTGTAGAGTCTTATGTTATTTTGCTTATTATGTGAATTTAAATTTTGTACCTCCTTTCATCATCATCTAGCGCACTTAATTTTGATGTACCTTGTTTATGCTGCTATTCTATAGCCTAGTTTTGCAAGCTTACTCTTTATCAGGCTTGTTCATGACACATGTATTATTGGACGCGTTCACTAATACAAGTGTCTGTTCAGAATCAGTGTATTACGGTCTGATCAACCTTAGTGCATTTTGATTCGCACTTCGCACGACTACTTTACGTGGATTGAGATACGTAGTGATTAGTAGACAAATATACTTGACCTAGACATGCTGAGCATATCGTATCAGTTACATAACTAAACTAATACGAGCATGCGAATAAGTGACTACCAGAATAGAACCTCAATCCATAACCGCCTGACAAATCCTACTAGAATTCTTTAAACGCCTTGATCCCTATACTTCTGTTCTATCACCCCACCCTTAAACTCTTTATTATTGATCCTCGTCTTCCCTTATTTCGGGAAGACGAAATCATGTGCTTGGTATAAGTTGGATACATAGATAGTACTAGATATGCCACCTAGGCCGATCACATACTTGAGGACTAACCTTTCGTAATTGAGGATATATCATATGTGATATGATCGGCGTTAAAATTTCGAGGATTGAATGACATGAGTAACCATATTAAGGAATATTTTCTTAAAGTATATAGTCTTTTGATGATGAATGGGTAAATTCTAAGTTGGGTAGCAATACAATTGTCAACTCGAGGGGAATGTCCTTTGGATTGTGACCGAGTAAGGTTAGATTGGAAGAAGCAAGCCATTCCAAATTTTTGAAAATTTAGAGGAGTGACTAAGATGATTAATAAATTGATATCGAGGACCCAATAGTTACATCCTAGGTGCATGATTTAATTTTGAATATTGAGAGTAAAATCGTCAACTTGAATTCAGAGGATGTAATTCAGACTTGAATATTGGTGGACTACACTTAAATTATTTTTCAATCTGATGATTTGAATTAAGAATTTAAAAGTTGATGGTGGGACTACCTAGTTGGAATATTGAGGATGTGAATGTAATTTAAAAGGGCTGAAACATACAAATATTGTTGGACTCGAATCACTTCTAGAGGAATTATGATAATTCGAATCGTGAGGCAAGGTCATCTTGAAAATACTATATGGACTAAAAAAAAAAAAAATCTGCTTGTGGATAATTTGAGGAAGTAAGAAGTAATAACCATAGGTTGAATTTTGATTGGAACAAGCAGTCGTCTTAGCCTTGAAGTGATTGCAGTGGACATGATTAGAAATTAAATTATCGCAAGAAGATTGCGATTGATGTACATGAAAGGTTAACAGAGTATGGCTTAATTTTAAATTTCGAGGACGAAATTTTTGTAAGTTGGGTAGGTTGTAAACCCCCTGAATTTTCAAATTATTAAATCTTGGATTTTTTCTAATTTTCTGGAATTTTCTGGGAATTTTCTGTAATTAAAATCAGAGTTTTTAATTAATAAATGATTTTTAATTAGCAATAAATAATATTAAAATATCATGAAAATAATATTTTTGGGTGTAAAATGAAAAGTTGGACTTAGGGTAATTTTTCTGGAATTTATTGGGCCTCAGACCTATTTTTAAAAGTCTAAAAACTAATTTTCCTAATTATTAATTAAATTCTGTTTTATTATTATTATTATTATTATTGTTTTATTATTTTACTAGTTTGGGCCCGGCCCGGCCCAGTGGGCCGAGCCCATTGGTTCAACCCAGCCCAGCCCAACCATCACCTTAGCGGGTCGGGCGGGTCCGCTCACCCGGATCCGCGCCCGACCCGACCCGCCCGGTCACCCCTGTCCTCGGTCACCCCCTCGATCCGACTTTTCCGCCGCCGCCGGAAAAGTCGCCGCCACGTCGCCCCTCCCCTCCGGATCTCCCGCCACGACGCCCCGGCCGAGCCCCTCGCAGCCCCCTATAAGTACCCCCATCTCCGCCTCCTTCCTTCCCCCAAAACCCAAAACCCTAACCCTAACTACCCCGACTCCGGCGAGCCCCGATCCCCGGCGACTTCCTCCCAGACCGCCGTCCACCTCCCTGCGCCGACCACCCCCAGCCAGAACCTCCTCCACTCTTCCTCTTCCTCCTCCTCCCCAGGCGGAGCCGACCCCGAGCCCTACTCCCCGCTGCTGTCTCCCCTCCGCCGGAGCCGCAGCAGCCGCCGTAGCCCCGGCCCGACCTCGCCAGCCTCCGGCGTATCCTCCAGCAGCACCGGACACGGCTGAGGAGCACCGGACACCCCGCGGACACAGACCCGGACACGGGATTCGCAGACAGGACACGAACACGCGTGTCGGACACGGTCCAACCCCCGATTTCTCGGTCCCCTTCAGGTACTCGTATCTTGCAACCCTGATCTCCATTTTCGATTCTGTAAATTGTGTTGCGAAGCCTGTATGACCCTCTCGGTGTCCGGACAAACTATTCGGGACATCGCGTCCTGTGGTGATCGCACACTGCGATCCAAAAACAGGAAAAACCAGACCCTGTTTCACCCCGGAACTGAGTACGCCCCGCCAAACAGGATGACTTGGTCGCGCGCGGTCTTCACAGATACGTGCGCCTCGTCGATACGGACGTGTGAGTCTTCGTGGAAGCTGATTCGGGTGTGCGTGCACACCGGAATCAACGCGTATCCGTGGACATCGCCCCGTATTCGCCTTTTCGACAATTTACCCTAACTTCGTGCATACTCGTCAGATCGAGACGAAACTTGCGCCATCGGACTCATAGCGATACGCTGGTCCTGTGGGTCAAGTTTGGTTCGATTCTGAGAACGTTGACGAAATCGCGTGTCGTGGGCCCCACAGGCCCCGCTTGACGGGCGATTTTGTGAACGGCTCATCGGAATTCAATTCTGAAAGTTCCGTTGGGTTCGTATCAGCGTTCCTGACCTGTTGACACTAAGTTTGGTGAATTTGGAGACCGTTGACCCTGACGCGTTTTCGGTGCAAAGCGGGCCCACCGGCGGACCCCGTTTTGACCCGAAACTGCCGTTTTTGCCCTTGTCTCCAAATTGGACCCAAGGACAGGCGTTTCTAGCTATTTGACATCTTCTGAGCGTGATGGTAATATTTATTTCAGCATTTGGACTCACCTCTGGAATTTTTCCCCGAGAACTAAATTAACCAGATCCAAACAACAGGCAAGTACCTGCACTTCAAGTTAATCTTTATATATTATGATAATTAATTCCCTGTCATACATGTACCCTTGGTGTTACACCTAGTGTTAGAAATGTTGAATTTCATGTCTTGAATATTGGTAGTTCCTGTCTTGTTTTATCATGTTGGGTGGGAGAATACTGAAAGGCATGTAGCTTACCCTGACTCTTGCCATGATTAATAGCTGTTGGTACACGACTGTCCATCAGCCGGATCTCGATTATTCGTGATTAATAGCCGTCCATGGCGGCTGGTTTAACTTTATAGACCCCTACATGCCAACTAGGTATTCTAAAAACACAAGTTCACACACATAGCTTCTTGTCTAGTTATGGCTCTTGTTGACTGTTGTAGTTTTCATTTCCTGTCACATTGATTCCTGCTTTCTCATATTCCTGTGTGTAGCATTAACTCTGAGATATTGATGCTTCTTTTAAGTAATTTTCTCAATATGATGCTCAACCTAATTGTCATAAATATTTAGTTTTAATCTTGATGTGCACTGTGTACTTTGCTCCTTTCCTGACTGGATCCGTTGATTTAGGCGATGTTAAGGACCTTGCCCCTACATATTATGGTCCCTATGAGGGTACAGATAATATCCGTGAGGAGCCAGATCCTACCCAGGAGACCCCTGCTGCAGAGTAGCTAGCAGTAGTTATCTTTTAATTCTGTTCTTATCTTATTTAATCGGGTTTGTCCCCGATTTCATTTGGAATTCCTGTATTAAACATTTGAATTTGTTGTCACATTTATTTTAGTTTCAAATCTTAAGTTTCTATTCTCATTATTATCTTGCTTATGTTATTTGTGGATGAGCTAGTTTAGTTAAGTGTGGATTTGACCTAGACAGCGTACTACCGCCGATTCTGCGGCGTAGGCTGGACGTTCCCACGCACTCGTGCCCGAATAACCGGGTGTGGTTCGTGACACTAGTTTTGCAAGCATATTCTTTATCGAGCTTGCTCATGGCATATGTATTATTGGGTGCACACAATAATACATTGTCTAAATCAGAATCGGTGTATTATGGTCTGATCAACCGTAGTGCACTTGGTTCGCTCTTTGTACTACTACTTTATGTGGATTGAGATATGTAGTGATTAGTAGACGAATATACTTGCCCTAGACATGTCTGATATCTTATATCGGTTACATAACTGTACTAATACGAGCATGCGAACAAAGGATTACCAAAAATAGGATTTCAATCCACAACTGCTTTGACAATTCCCAATTGAATTCTTTAAACGCCTTGATCCCAATACTTCTATTCTATTATGCTGCCCTTGAACTCTTTATTATTGATCTTCGTCTTCCCCTATTTCGGAAAGACGAAATCTCGTGCTGGGTATAAAGTTTGATACACAGAGAGTACTAGATATACCCCGTAGGCCGATCACATACTTGAGGATTATTCTTTTGTAATTAAGGACATATCATATATGATATAATCGGCGTTGAAGTTTTGAGGATTGAATGACATGAGTAAATAAATTAAGGAATATTTTCTTAAGGTATATAGCCTTAGGTGATAGGTGGAAATTCTAAGTTGGGTAGCAGTGCATTGTCAGCTCGGGAAGAATTTCTTTTAGATTATGATCGAGTAAGACTAGATTGGGAGAGGTGCAAGCCATTGTAAGTTTGAGAAAGTTAGAAGGATGACTAAGATGATGAGGATCAATGAATTGATATTGAGGACCCAATATTTATACCTTAAGTGCATGAGTTAAATTTTGAACAATGAAGGTAGAATCACCAATTTGAATTTAGAGCATAAATATAGAATTTCAGACTTGAATATTGGTGGACTGCATTTAAATTATTTCTTTCAATTTGGTGATTTGAATTAAGAATTAAAATTTTGGTTGGACGACCTATTTGAAATAATGAGGATGTGAATGGAATTTAAGAGTGGAGGCATACAAAATTTTATAAGTAAAAATGGGAATATATTGGACCCAAACCACTTCTAAAGGAGATCATGATAGTTAGAGATCGTGAGGTAAAAGTTATATGAGTATGTAAATCTTGGAGATGTTATGTGGATATGGATAATTTGAAACAAGGGGAGAAGAGATAACCATAGGTTAAATTTTGATTGGAGCAGTTGTCATCCTAACCTAGAAATGATTGCAATGGATATGATTATGATTTTAGTTATCGCAAGAAGATTACGACTGAATTGCCTTATTGTACCTAAAGGATTAACCGATTCCGCCTTATTTCAATTTTGAGGACGACATTATTTTAAGTTCGGCAGATTGTAAAACCCCTCACCTAAGAATTTGACCTATTTGGCTGAGTTAGTGAGACTAAGGTTAGCTGAGTCCAGTTAGAGATAGAACACGATATTTTATTTAATTTTACAATAGTTATATCACTTGACACGCCTTACCGTGCTCCGATAATTGGAGCACTACACTAGCCACTGCCTTCCTACAAATTTTACACCCTTATCCTAGACATGCCCATCATCCAATTCTCATCTTTGTGCAATTTTCCAATTGTTGGACGCTTTTATGCAAAGGAGCATTTATGTGTCTACACCATTGGACATGACACATGAAGAAACCTATTTTTCGCCCAGATGGATTTTTCCATGATTTATTTTTTTGGGATGTGCAACGTGCAACATCGCCCACCCATTTAAACCTAACCTTGCATTTTAAACAATGCAAATCTTATACCATCATTGCATTCTATTGTGGCTTAATTTTAATTTCGAGGACGAAATTTTTATAAGTTGGGTAGAATGTAAAACCCTCCTTCCTAGAAAATCGTATATACCTTTTTATTTATTAATTATTAATTAAATTGTAGTAATTAGGTCTAAATAGGAGGAATAGATTTTTAATAATTTTTATGTTAGGTGTTCGGGCACTTAGATGACTTGTGGGACCATCAGGAATTTTTCAGAATTTATTCCATGTAGGAGACCCCTTGAGCTGTTGCTAGCCTAACGATGTGCAATACCCTAATCTATAAATTTTCTTATGAGTATATATATATATATATATATATATATATATATGTATATATATTTTATAAAGAAAGAAAGAAAAGAAAAGAAAAAAATTTAGAATATAATAATAATAATAATAATCTTCTTATACTTAAAGTTCCTTAGAGTTCCTTAGGAAGCAACTTTGTACTGAGAGCCGCACACTTGCTGCCAAAAGGAGACCCGCTCCTATTCCCAGATCCCATTAGCACCCGAGACCCTATTCAGCGGCTCCCAAACCCTCAATCCGATCCTTCACCCTCTCTCTCTCTTAATATATAATATATATATATCTATAGTTAGCTCTAAAACCCTAACCTAGAAACTCCAGACTTCCTCTTCCCATCTAGAGCAGTCACCGCAGCCAGAGAAGCCTCCCCAAGCCATCCAACCATCCCGTCGACGCCGACATCGCGAACTGCAGTCTCCCACTCGAGGCACCTTCGCTCCGGCGTATTTTTCCGTTGACTCGCTCATCCAAACGCTGTTCCGTTTTCATAGGTATGATCTTCCCTCAACCCTCTCCAATATTTGTTCTATAGCCTACCTCGGAAAACGTGTGTCCCTAGGTGAAAAATAGCGCCCAAGTCAGCGCGAGCAGACAGAATTCTGCAATCGCAGAATTCCAGATTGACCACCCATATTGCCGAGTTCGTATCTCCCACCACAGAGATCCGAATTCGTTGATTCTTTTTGATACCTGTAGATTACATGATCTAGTTTATTTTCTGTATTATAACTTTGTGCTATTAGTTGCTGTGGACAAAAATATATTCGTCACAAAACTGTGCGCACCCACTTTTTCCGGTTTTCCAAAAGTTGGAGATCAGAGCACGCCCCGCCAAACGGGACCGCCCCGCCGTGTGCCAAGTGTACCGAATGGTGCACGCAGTATAACGGGACACATGAAAATTCGTGGGGACTGATTCGGACGCGTGTGCTCGCCGGAATCAGGCCGTATCCGCGGACACATTTCGTGTAGCCACTTTTGTGGAACTCGCGCGTATTTTGTGCACGTTTGTCAGATTATGACGAAACTTGCGCCACTGGACTCGTGGTAACGCGCTGGTCCTGTGACTCAATTTTCACGCATTTCTGAGACGGTTGACCAGATCGCCAATTGGCGGGTCCCACAGTTGACTTTTTGGACCAAATTTTGTTCGGCTCATCGGAATCCACACTTGGACATACCGTTGGGTTCGTATTGACATTTAGAGTTGTTTGACCCATAGTTTGTCCTATTTAGAGACTGTTACCCTCGGTACGCTTTTCGGTGCAAAGTGGGCCACACTTGGACCCCACTTTTGCCCAAAATTACGGTTTTGCCCCTGTGTCCAAATTGGACGAAAGGGATGTGCTTTTTAGCTATTTTGCTCATTCCGGAAATGTTGGTGATATTTATTTCAGCATCCGGAGATATTTGTCCTGTGGACATAGCTTCTGGTCTTGTGTACTGGACATCTGGACGTAACATTTTGCAGCTTCTTGCCAGGCAAGTATACCTTGCCATTGTACTGTTATTATTATTCCATATGTTGCATGCATCTTTATTTTCTGTCCTTAGTTCATATATTTTAATTGTTATATAAAATGCTCGCGATGGTGACGTCGCGATATATTTTTATTTATGTATTTGCATTGACCTTGTTCATGAGACTACCCCATTATCATGTAGCACCATTAGGTTCATTGACCGTGACACAGTGGTTACACGAGTGTGAGTCTCATATAGATCACGGACTGCGTGACAGGTCTGGCCTCCTGTACGTATGGGCCGTGCGTTAGGAATAACTGCTGTTAGAAACATTGCATGCTAGTAGACTTGGCAGTTATTAGAGGTCCAGGGACATAGCTTATTGTAGTACGGTGGTCCCATCCTTGTCCTTGTTTGGTTGCAGGATTGGGCTAGGGTACTAAGAATAGGCTATGGACCAAATCGTATCATGGATGTGACATGCTTAAAGCATGGGGTGGGGAGAACAACAAGTACCGCATTTGAGCTCCTTTACACTTTTTCTGTGAAGCCCGGATTCTCCGCTGGAGATACGGGTGATGATGACCCTTATATATTATGTACTATCAGGCGGGCCACCGGCGTTCACAAGACGACGTGCCTTTTAGGCCCCTGGCTCTTCAAAAGAGAACCATGCCAAATCCTAGTTTTCAGCCAGATAGCTCACTTGTGGGGAAAGGTGTTCTTAACTGCATTCACTTAGACTGATAGGCGACCCCATTGGATATTTATTTCAGTACTTTATTGGCATGTGTTTAAGTATACTTGTTATGTCCCTCTGAGGACCTGGTCCGCTGCCAGGTGTACCTGTTCTTGAGTATTTGCAGGAGCACAGATTTGGAAGGATATAGATGCTCCGTGGATGTCTTCTCTTCGAGCCGTGATTGGTAGCTGGTACTTATTGTTTGAGTGAGTGGTACTTATATTGTATTTACTTTTCCCATTTGAGTTGGTAGTGGATTTGTTTCCACCCAACTATCATCTTTAGATACTTCTTGTTGAGATCTAGTTTCATAGATACTGGTTATTTATTTCTATATGATTTTGGTGGATGAGATTTAGATTTTACCCTGTGACTTGTATTACATTTTATACCACTTGTGGATTTTATATTCATATTACAGCGTACGTATGGATTTGGTTTCCATATATTGGAGTTGCCATATCCATGTGGCTGGCATGCTTACGTGTCCTAGTCCTACGTATTTTTGGGATTGGGGCATGATAGATCCCCTTTGGTACCATCAAGAAAATAAAGAGGATATGTGTTAACTTTGTCTGGCACGGAGGAATCCATGATATTAGTTGGGCATACATGTGCAGGCCTAATCACGGAGGAGGTGTCCGGCTTCGATCCCTAAGAGTTTTGCGGGACATTGCAGGGATGAAACTAACCTGGAAATTCATATCTCAAAAGTCACTTTGGTCCGAGTGGATTGAGTGTAGATACTTGAAGGGGGCAATCTTCTAGGTACATCGTGGTAATGGAAATGATTATGTGACATTTAAAACAATGTTACTCCACAGACAAGTAGTTAAAAGGGAGGTGCTTAGATCATTCAAGGGCAGGGCGAATACGAACTTGTGGTTTGACCCGTGGGTTCAACACCAAAGTCTGGCAGATAGATGTGGTCGGCTGGTATGTGGTCCGGTAACAGGGCAAAAAGAGTCAAGTCTCATCGTGGACGACATCTGGCATCCTGAGCGCCATGCTTGGGCGAGGCAGTTTGGAGACCTGATCAGAGTATTGCATATAGATGAGAGCTCCCAGGCGGACATATGGGTATGGAAAGACTCCCCTTATGGGAAGTCTGAGCTGAGCTGAGCAGAGTCTACATGGCTGTACGTGGCCAGCAAGTACCCATGGCAGATTCAGAGTTCATATGGGAGAATGGGGGCCAGGAAGATGTAGTAATGCATGTACAGGCTGCGGATGGGTCGCTTACTGACTCTGGATCGGTTGGCGAGGTTTAGCGTGTGTATTGAAGGCCAATGATGTATTTTATGTCTGAGTGCCAGTGGGTCCTTGATACATATGTTCTTCAACTGTCCGATCGGCCTACATATTACTTGATCAAGGTAGAATGATAAAAGTGGCATTTGATGGCGATTGGGATATTGATGGGGGGTGATTACCGAGTTGAAGAGGGCGAGAAGTAGGGGTGCAGAGTGGTTTAAAGAAGCGAGGATTTGTCTTTCTACAACTATCTGGCACATATGGAAAGAACAGAATTGGCGTGTCTTTAAAGGGCTTGAGACTTCTACCATAGACATTATACACAATATAGAGCATGATGTGTGAGTGTTGATGGCAAAAAAGAATACCACCATCTAATTTGATGGAATGTACAATTTTTCTGAATTAATACAATTACCTTTTTTCCAATATATATATATATATATATATATATATATATATATATATATATATATATATATATATATATATATATATAGTTTGGGACTTCTTACTATTATTTCACTGATGATTATACATCTTACTATTTACTTGTTTCACTTGGAATGAGAAATCTAGGATTGTTATGACATAGTATTAATTGCTAGTTTGTAAAGTAAATCCCATGTCTCTATAGTCGTAACCGTACTTATGGGTACTGGTGTACCCCATAGTACGTATATGGTCTGGTATTGTCTTCGCTCTCCAGTTTTCTAGTTCTGGATCATGACAAAATATCGATTATATAATATCGACATATCGTTGATATGTTGCTCACTTGGGATGGATCAAATTTAAGGCCCTAGTTTTGACGGTCCAAATTACTCCTGGCTTAGTTAATGCAAGAAGATCCATAAAAGAGGTTTCTAAAGCCTTTGATTTAGGAACTTGAGCTACTTGAGCAAAAAGGAGGCATTGCTTAGTAATTTGCTAAGGAAGTCTAAAGAGAGAGAGAGAGAGAGAGAGAGAGAGAGAGAGAGAGGGAGGAGAGGAGAGGAGAGGATCTTGTAATCGAGGGTTTAACATTACAATATTGTATATATGACACTTGTAAGATTTTTTTTTTTTTTTTTGACTCAATACAACATTCTCTTATTTTATCATAAATGTAGGTTATGTTTGTCGAACCAATTTATATTGTATGTTTGTGCTTGGTGTTTTGCTTCTATTAAGTTATTCTTTGTCATATTTGTCGTCAGGAAATATTCCTCACAACTTCCTATTCAGTAAAGTATTTCACTTTTCTTACTAGCCCGCATTAAGGCTTGGTTATGTATTGTTGCTACTTTAAAATATTTGAAGCAATTTTTCAGCAGAAAATTTTCTTAAAGATAATAAATTATAAAAAAATAACAAAGTTAGCAAAATACAAGATGACATATAAGTTACCACTTGAAATGGGCGACATGACGCCAGTTCTTTTGGCAATATTAACGTTTTTTTTTATGTCCCAATAAGGTGATTCTAAGAAAAAACGACTTTGTAGCACTGGAGCAAGTCGCTACTTCAATTAGCAACTTGGTAGCAAATGTTTAAAGAAATAAAAGAAAAGAGAGAGAAGCAGTAAAAAAAAACCAAAGAGCAATAAAATGCAGTCTAAAGCGCTGCATAATTTTAAAGGATAATTTTTCATGTACCAGTTTAAAGTATATTTTTGCAGTACTGAGTGAAAAGTAGTTTTAAAACATTTTTTTTTAAACTAAGTAACAACTTGCTTGCTTGCTGTTTTTTGATTGTTTTTCAATTGTTTTAAACTGTATTTATGTCACCAGTTAGAATGGCGACTCCAAGCCATGCTATCAGTCTTTGGACGCTTGAAATAAATTTTGCCATTTAAAATGACGGCCAAGTTGTTTGTTTGATTTTTTTAATAGCATTTTTGGAGCTTAAAAATATAAAATAAAAAAATAGGTTGACATCGTCCATTGAACTGCACTCAAGTCGTCATTTCAACTGACGACTTATATCTTATCTTGCATTTTGTAAACTTTGTTATGTTATTTATTATTTTATTATATTTTATTATCTTTTAGATTTTTTTTTTTTGATTTTTCAGAGGAGCTTGCTTTCTATACTTTGAAAAATTGCACAATAAATGAACTAGCTCTAGAACAATGGTACTAGTAAACAACTTTTGATATTTTTCAGAAAAAAAAAAAACGCAAATATAAACCATGCCAAATCCACCCTAAGATCTTTAGAAAACTTTTTGGTCAGAATATTGTAATCATGATACCAACAAAAATTTACTGGTTTACGGATTAATCGGTTCATCCATTCGAACCGAAACAGTTTTTAAAATACTGCTTTATATTGTCCTTATCAGAGGATACAAACAAAAAGAGGTCACTGTGTCCATATCTTCTCCCCGTAAGCTAAACACATGCATGAATAGGGCACCCCAACCCCAAACATGTTAACCATAGACATGGTACAAATTAAGAACAAAATCTAATACTTGGGGTTATGGAAAGATTTTGGCAATGGGGTTTGGGAACTATGGGTAGGTGACCTAACTGGTTCTGGCTCCAAGCCAACATCAAAAAAGTTGACACAGAAAAGAATACTGTTCTTATAGTAATCAAACATTTGAGAGAGAGAGAAGAAGGGGGTGGGGTGGGGTGGGGGGGTGGGGTACACTATGTTTTAAAAATAATGCTAAGTTTACTACCAAATATTCACAACCTTCTTACAACCCTCTCTATCCTCCTGCTATGTGGGGCCACACTCGGTCCTACCTCTTCGTTCAATGAACGATTATCATGTGACGTTTATGTCACGTGGCGGCCAGCCGAACAGTTATCGGATTCCACCATTTTTTCTTTCTCTAAATGACGGAATATGTGGATGTCACATAATCGTTACGTGAATGCTACGTGACAGTTACAAAATGGTTGTAGGCATTTGGTTATAATCATAGCATAGCCCTGTAGGCCAATAGGGTGGGAGTGGAAACAAACAGATAGACATCATATGATATTAGTCCCATAAATTGGCCCCCACTGCCTCCACATGAGACAACATAGAAATTGTGGGTGACCTATAACTCGAGCCCCACATTTTCGTCATGCCTAGCTGCCTACTGAAAAGAACGGGTACTAAACTCACATGTACTACTCTTATGTCTCTTTGTAGCCTAGTATTACCTAAAATTCAATATATAACTTTCAAGAACATATATTTCAGTATCATGATATATATATATATATATATATATATATATATATATATATATATATATATATATAAACGAATTAACTGATTTATATTGTCTTTTTATTTGGTTTTTTTTTTTTTTTACTGAACTTCAGTTCAAAGCTGATCCTTAGTGGACATGGACAGAAGGAAATTTTTTTTTTAAGAAAAGAGGTCAATCTCAAAAGTTAAAAAATCACTAATCTTTCATATATATTTTATGATTATTATATGGACCTATTCTATATTTTGTGTTTTATTTCTAAAATATGGATAGTTAGTATAATAATTATTTACATAAAACCTATAAAAGATTCGTGTACATAAAATAGAGAGATCCGTGTAATTATTTTTAAAATAAAAAAATTCGTGTAATAAACATAAAGGATAAGGACGGTTAGTGTAAATCATGAGAGGATCCAAGTATAGGCTGGGGTAGGCTGGAACCCATCCAAAAAAATATTTTTTTTATATTTTTTTATATGAGTTAGTCCAAATTTATGGTAGTCCACCTGAGCTACAATTTATGGATCCGCCCCTGGTGTAAATAACCACACACACACACACACACACACACACACACACACACATATATATATATATATATATATATATATATATATATATATATATATATATATATATATAAGGATGCTTGGAAACGGTTCAAAATTGAGTCGTGTAAGCCGTTTGTAAATTCTCATATAATTAATATTTAAAAATTTCTAAAAAAATCCTTACGCGCATATGACGTATAAACATCTTAAAATTATTATAGTTACCTGAACATATATTCAAATTTATATAATGATATATATAACAAATCCAAATAAAAATATATTCAATATTTAAATTATATTTAAACTATTTTTTTTATATCTAAACATATATATCCAAAGTTTACCAATATATATATCAAATCATTTAAACTACTTTATTATAATTTAATTTTTTAGTTTTTTTTCAATAATATCAGAGAACTTTTTTATATATAATTTTTCAATAAACATATATATAACAAATATTAATTTACAATTATTTAAATTATTTTTCAATGATATTAGAAAAAAAATATTCTACGTGAAACTTACGTGCATTTACTAGTATATATAATGTGGTTCAAATTGAACCGTCTAAGCCATTTGTAAATCCTCCACAATTTATTAAAAAATTAATATTACTTAAAAAAACTATTAAAAAAATTAAATTTGTTATGAATAACACCGTAGAGATCGAACCTAAACAGCCAAAGAGAATGTCTTCCATCTTAACCCCATGAGCCGGTATAGATGGTTAGCTTTTTCACTTTTTATAATGAGTAAAGATATACCCATAACAAATTATAATTACTAATAATCAAATCTATAATATATATACAACAAATTTTAATTCAAATATATTTAAATATTTAAACTATTTTATAAAAATATTAAATAAATTTATTTTAGGTGCAACCACGTAGGTGTATTTACTAAGTATATATAAAGCGAGATTGAACCATAGCGATTTTACTCATCGCCATTTTTATTTTTATTTTTCCAGATAATTTATACACAGGCAACCAATTTATAAACAGACAAGTAAATGGGAACTCTGTCCTCAACTCTCTCCTTAGCTATACGCTATACTGTTCATTTACTGCTAATCGGCAAGTTCTTCAGTAGCCCCAGATGCACTCAGCAAGCTGCAGTGATTCAGCAGCAGCTGCAGCAGAGCGAGGGCACTGACGAGCAGATCTCAGGGTTGCGCGCGGTCAGTGGTCAGCCCCGTCTCCTGAGAGACATTGCTCGCCATCTCCTTCTCCTGTTTCATCCCACCATAGCCGCCACCGCTCTGCAGCAGCGGCACTAAGTAGTTGTTGTTGTTGTAGTATAGAGAAGTACTTGTTGGTACTGGCAAAGTCATCTTCGAAAGAAAAACATCAGAGTAATAATTCGAGAGCAGCGAATTGGCAGACACCATCGGATTCGCGTTGAAATAGTCCGCAGCAACCATATCGGATTGCGGTTGTTGTTCTTGCTGCTGCTGCTGCTGCTGCTTCTCATTCGCAGGTCCTTTCTGATCCTCCGCCACATTGGAGAAGCAGGGCACGCGGTTCACTGAATCGCTGCGGAAGTTCACATCACTTTCTTCCCACAGCTGCTGCTCTTCTTGAACACCCTGCAAATGACCCACTCGTTCTCCCAACACTTTCTTCCCACAGCTGCTGCTCTTCTTGAACACCCTGCATATGACCCACTCGTTCTGCATGCATGTGGCGGAAACAAGAAACGAGAAAGGAAATTAGCATTAGGGTCTGTTTGTTTGATTGCATGATAAAAAAATATGCAAAAGAATAAATTAATTCTGCGAAATTATTCTACTAGAATTTTTTTTTCTTAATAAAAGTTTAAGATTTTGTTATGAAAAACTTAATTTGACTATTTAATTGTCATTATTTTTTATGAAAAATATCAACAATATTTTGCTATGGGCTGCTGAGCCAGTTTCATTTTCTATCATTTTGGAAACAAATATAAAAAAGTGATAGTTTTTTTTTTAGAAAATAATTCTATCAATAATATAATATCAAACACTGAAAAATTCTTGTTGGAAACGTTTTTCATAAAAAAAAGTGCTGTTTAACTACTCCTATATTTTTGATTTATAACACGGATATCTCTACTTTTAAACTATTTACACTGACTACCCCTACTTTTTATGGTTTATTACACGGAGTATTCTTACTTTAAGGTAAAAATAAAAAAGTTATAACAATAACTACTTCTATTTTTATTTTTTTTCCCTAAAGGAAGAGACCGTCAGTGTAATTTGTTTAAAAATAAGGATACCAGTGCTATAAACCAAAAACATATAAATAGTTATTGTAAAAAAAAAAAAAATCAATTAAATATAGAATCCATTTTTTGTTGAAATTGTCGGGACGAGACAAGACGAGACGAGGCGAGACAAGGCAAGACGGGGCTGAGTTACTATACCATTGCAGTCTTGGGGAGGTTGTAGAGTGAGTACTTCCCCTCGAGGCGGTACTCGTGCATGACCCAGTTGCTCTTCTCCCCCTTGGGGGCTCTCCCTTTGTAGAACACAAGGGTCTTCTTCATTCCGACGAGGCTCTTCCCTTTGTTGATGATCTCCTTGTCCTTGCCCGTCGCCTTCCAGTAGCCGGCCTCGGTGGCCCTGTTGGTCCTCAGCCCGGTCGGATACTTCCTGTCCCTCACGCAGAAGAAGTACCACTCCTTCTCCCCCATCTTCGCCCTCCCTATACATACACACACCAACAAAGTATATACATATATATATTAGATGATTGATGTCATGAATATATCGTAACCATCTGTAACTATATTTTTTTTTTACATGGCAGATCCCAGGGCTCGACCCTGTTGAGATCGACCTCCCCGATGGCCTTCGCCTCGAAGGCGGCGTCCAGCACCTTCTTCGACAGGTAGTGCGAGATCAGCTCCTCGTCGGTCGGGTGGAAGCGGAACCCCGGTGGCAATTCCATTTGCTCGTCCATTTTTTTTCTTTTACTCCTGCAAACAAAAGACTAACTAGTCATATATCAACGCGGAGGATCAAGCTTGAAGCAAGTGTGGAAGAAGAGAAGACCAAGTGGGCTTTTGTCGAAACAAGATTTGGAGAAAAGCAATATATTGAAGCAATCCAACGAGCAAAAGAAACGGCACAAAGCCAATCATAAGGCCCCGGCCCCTATTATTAAAATTAATCAATAGAACAAGAACGTGCTTGAGAAATAATAATAATAATAATAATAATAATAATAGAATATATGAATTATGAAAGGTTTGTATAATTCTTGTTAAAAAAAAAAAAAGATTTGTATAATAAATTAAGGTGGCGAGAATAGAAGCCTCTTTTCCATACCTTTGAGGAATTGAAAGAAGCCGTTTAGGAAAGAAATGATTGTGAGGGAGATGACTATCTTCTTAAATACATTATTTATTATTATTATTTTTTTTTCAAGAGACAATGTGACGTGCTCTCAAAGGCAACCTCTGTCGCTGATTCTTGTATGATGTTCACGATTCAACTCCAAAGTTGTCACGTGTTAGTCTAAAATTATTTTTATTTTTATTTAATTTTTTATAATTTATATGATAAAGATAGGAAAAAAAAATTTAGGTCGATACGTAACAACACTTTAATGGAATGAGGAGCATCACACAAATTCTAGTGAGAGAACAAAAATAAACTCCTGATAATTCTAACCCCATGTACCTTATTAAGTAGTCGATTATGCGCTGAAAAGTGGACCATATGTAATGCACACAGAAAAGAAAAACCATGATTAAATTATGAGTAGTGGACGAAGAATGAGCATCCAAATAGCAACACAAGTGCATGCGACACAATACAGATTATGTGATGTAGATATTTTGATACTCATGGTGTAATATATTTGTTATCTACTTACTAAGTTTTATTTTTCTAGAGACGATTGTCACTTTCATGCCCAATGCCGGCAAAAATACATTATTAGAGTGATATTATCTAATAGGAAGTTAAGTTCCTTTATTAAGACATCCTTAACATTAATTAAGACTTACTAAGTTGTTATGGACTCTGGCCAAAGAAAGGTGAGGGAGTCAATGGAGTTAACTTCATATTTGGTCAGTGGATAATTATTTCTTAATCTGGCATATATATATATAGGTAAACGGGAAGAGAGTTATAGTACTCATTTTTCTAAATGAGTCATGCACATATGGAACACATATAGGAATATAGCGTATTAGTGCATATGGTATATGAAAGTCTATTACTATTTGTCTACATGTGCATGACTCATGTAGAAATATGGACACTATGGCTCATATCCCATTAACCCATATATATATATATATATATATATATATATATATATATATATAAAGGGATATGAGCCATAAGCTCATATTCCTACATGAGCCAATGCACATGTGGACTAATAGGAATGGAGTGTACTAGTGCACATGGGTGCACATGAGATGTAGGAATCCATTCCTATTGGTCCACATGTGCATGACTAATATAGGAATGTGAGCCTATGACTCATATCCCGTTTACCTTACCCTATATATATATATATATATATATATATATTGAACAATAAAACTTTTATTGCCTGGAACCCAAGAAAGCTAAAGCGGGTTACACAATCAGTTGATTATTTTCTTTATAAGGAAAGGACCCGCTGATATAAAAGAACAAAAACCTTCCACCAACGCCTAACAACAATGACCCCTAGATGACATTTTTGCAAGGGCTTACAAGAAGCCGATAATCCGACTCTCAAGCATCCGAGATACGAAAAGAAAAAAAAAGCACATTTTCCTAAGCCATTTGAAGTAGACAAGGATAAGGACAAGAGGCTCGCTACCGAGCTCGATGCTTTGAATAGGACCCACGGGGTCAGATTCTACGACAGCAGCAAAATCGAAAAACGCATCACGCCACACGCGCAGCCTCGGCAGCCACACAACTTACACAACACATGCATCATACAAGCAAGGAGAGCTTTGGCACGGGTAGATGATGATGACCGAAGGTTCATTAGTTGCAGCGGGGAGACTCTTGCTGGGTTCTTAGATCTTCTAACCATCTCAACCTTTCCAGATTCTGAAGCCACATTCGGACCGGCTCCTAGCAGACTTTCCAATGGCGCCTGGCTAGACCCGCTAGGGACCTTTGACCTATTCAACCCATCTGATATCCAGGGAACGGATTATGTTCCTTTGAGCTCTTCCTCCGCGTGTTCTACCTCATCGGCCCATCTTGGACTAGTCCCAGAGGGTGGTGTAGGGTCGCGGCTCCCTTGGGGAGGGGTCCGCATCTTCCCAGACGGTGTTTTGAACTTCCCAAACGGGCTGAAATCAGCACCTTGCCCTATGACCGTTACCGGGGCTGCTACGAGCAGACTGTCTGTTGTGGCCTGACCCGACCCTCTAGGGGCCTCCGCTTTAGCCGAGAACAGCGTCCTGTAGCCAGATACTATTCCTAATGGTTTCGTCCCCACAATCTCTTCCTCATCGGTCGAACTACGTCCACATAAAGACGACAAATGTTCGCGTATCCCTAAGTGGAGTGCCCGCTCCATCTCTGAGGGGGTATGGAATCCCTCTATCTCATCCACATTCGTGACCTGCCTCCCCTTCGCACAAATAATCCCTCCCGGAAGAGTCCTTGCTGCTAATAGGCGCAAAGGCTCGGGAGGCTCGGGAGGCTCAGGAAGCTCCAGGATCCTCCTACTCCAGGCACTCCAACAACGAACGAAGACCTTGCCACCGCAATCGAGCCAAGAGAGACACTCACTGCCAAAAAGGAGGCCTTCTTGTAAACCCCCTCATTTATTTTTATAGATAGACTATTTTTGGATTAGAAATTTTAGTTTAGCATCAGGTGTTTGAGGTTTAGAATTTGTGTTACAATTATCTGGTTCTTTATTTTAACCCTTGGTGCATTCTACCGTTGTTGCAATATTCGGAGCCCAACAATATCCTATAATTTTTAACTAATTGTTGCACTCTTGACTTGACAAGCCAACTTAGGTGCTGGACTTTTCCGTCACTCACAATCACAATCCCTTGTGCTCTAATTTAAGTGCACAACTTCCCGGTCCCGAAATTCGTTATTTAATCCGGTGTCGCGTACCTTTGTCGTTGCCATCAATTTTGAGACACAAACTCAACCCGTTTAGCCGGACCAATTAAAGGGTCCAAGACTGACACCAAGCCTACACCTTTTATGACCTTTGTGTCACTCCTAATTGAAATCCCATGTGCCCCCATTTAATTTAAGAGCACATGATATTTTATTTTAATTAAATTGGGGATACCAACTTTGACTAATCCCAACTTAAACCCAATTTAACCCAATACCTCATTCATTAAGCCCATGCAAAACACACAACACTCCCTCACCCTACATAACACCAAACACCACTTCCCACACCAAATCTCCATTATTTTACATGTTTGTGCAAATATCCAAAAGTTAAGGGGCTTATTTGCAAATGTGGTAATAGGTGTCCTCACCTCAATGGTCCAAGCCAATGAAGAAACTCTCTCCCCCAACTCTTAACCGGTCATATCACCCACTCTCTCTCTCCTTTGGATGTACAATTCTTTCATGAAGAATCTGAGCCCTTCATTCAAATTAAAGCCCTCATCCTCACCACACACTCACCACACACTCCCCTATAAAATCTCTCCATCACCTCCCTTTTGCCAAGACCGGCCCTAATCCCAAGAGCATAGGAAACCCCCTACTCTCTCTCTCCTCCCCCTTCACATCACCAGCCGAACACAACTCCTCCTCCTCCATTTTTCTTATTCTTCTTCTTTTTCCTCTCCACTTCTTCTTCTCCAACACAAACTGAACCACTCGACCACCCTGACTCCATCCCGCTGTCCTGACCACCTCCAGCGGCGGCTACATCTCCTCGACCGACCTCAACTCCGGCGAGACTCAACCACAGCTCCTCCATCACTTCCTGCACGAACCACCACATCCACCTACACCCTGACGTGCCCTCACGACCCTCTCGGCGAGCCACTATACCGTCTCACCCTCGACCGACCTCCATCCTGTTGCCATCACCATCACCACTGCTATCACTGTCGGTAGTCACCGGCCTCCAGCCGAGCCTCCTCCATCCCGTCACCTTCCCACTGCCACCCCCGCCGTCTCTATGAGACTCCACCACTACGAACAACCTCCAACTCCCCAAACCGACCACCCACAACACCATCCCGTACCACCTCCACGCTCCCTACCGAGCTTCGGCCACCACCACCTTCAGCAGCCACCGCCACCTTCACCCCCCGTTCACCTTACACCACTACTGCCAACACCGGCAGGATCACCACCGCCGCCGAGGTAGCCTCTCTCTCCCATCTCCTTGTGTACTAAAATATTGTATATTGTTATATAGCTTAGTTAGTTTTAGGGTTGTATATACATTGAGTTTTAGGTTTTGGAATGCATTAAGATTTTAGGGTTTATTACATTTTATTATATGCAATTGATGGTTGTGAATGATATATATGATATTTAAGGTTTTATGTTATGCTTTGTGATGGGTATCGAGGAGCAGGTTATTTGTTATGAGATGGTATTGGGATATCATTAGGTTGTTCATTGGTTGGGGATTTGGTTACTAATGACGAAATTGATTGAGGAATATATATGTATATGTGAGCTATGTATATGTGAGAGGGTGTTTGAATAATAAAATGATATTTATGAGGGTTAATAAATAATAATTAATTTATTTGAGGATGATATATGTAAACGTATATGATAACGTCTGTGAATACCGGGGTAAAATTTGAGGATTAAATGTGGCTCGAACTACTGATAACACCGTGATGAATAGTAGGATTGAGGATTCGACTGATGATATTATACATGTGATTAATCGGATAAGATGTAACATACCTTTAGTCAATCTTGGTCAACCCTCTAGCTTAGTGTCTATGTGAGTTTGTAACAGAGATTGAAACATATGCTAGACATGTGCCACCTCTTATTTTAGCCTAGTGATAGTTTATTGATTAAGCTTGTATCTCGTCTCTAGGTACTACGGGACCCGCAGACTTGGACGTTGTACCGGAGACCCATCTTCAGCATTCGAATCTAGGAAAGTGTACCTTGCCACCCCGTATTTCAGATATTTATTTATTTATTATATGCATTGTGCGCGTTATGGATTAGAATGGTTACTTTGCGTCCGGGTCACAACCGGGTGCAGACATTCGTCGGTAACGTCTGGTAACGAGTGATAGATATTCGCAATACCTTAATGTACACACTTGGTTACATCATAACCCTAGGGCACATCCAGACACTGTCATCGTACCAGATTTCCTGTATCCTGATACTGTCAATATGACTGGAAACTGGGACAACTTTAGGGTCGTGATCGTTAATAGTTATTTCAGTATGACGAGACTGCTAGATAGAGGTCCAGGTTTAACGTACACTCGTTAATCGTTGGGAGGGGAAGACAGTTACTAGACGTTTGGGCTCCTCTGCACGTGATGTATATATGTATATATATTCTATTTATGTAGTGTTCTTGTATCCAGAGTAGTAGTATCACCCGTGTGACTCTTTACCCGGAGCTGTGGTCCGTCCCGTGTATTTTCTTGTCCGGAGTTACAATTTTATTTTGGATAGCCCACGCGTCGAACATTGTCTTCAATTATGTCTCACTTAGGTGGTTATGCTAGATTACACCGGCATTGCACTTATTTCTTTCTGTTATACTTTGGCATGCTGTATTTTTGTACCTTGTTATGTCCCTCTGAGGACCTGATTCCCTTCCAGGCTTAAGCGAGGAGGATTACCCGGAGGAGTATGGACCGGGAGCATATCCAGCAGCAGGACCCGTTGTAGAGGACGAGATCATTCCCGAGGACTTCATTTGATCTCTGGTAGTGACTTCACCCTGGGACGGTATTACTATCTAGTTTTCAAATACCGTTCCTAGTTATATTACTGCTTTCCTTTATTTCAGTATTTGTACTAGCGGATTTGTTCCCGTGTGACTCTTCTAGTATTTGTACTATGATATATTTCTCATGTTATTTCCCTACTGCATATTAGTAGTTATGATTACCTCTATGTGCTCTTTATATCTGTTGCCTGTGGATGAGATTTAGTTTCACTGTTTATGTGTTATGTGTTGGATTTTATCATTGTACTTTACAGCTTAGGTGCACTCCATTGGGTCCATTAGTTGGGATGCCCGTCGAAGTGAGCTGCTGGCCATTGCCATGTGGCTCAGTTCCTTATATTTGGAACTGGGGCGTGACAAGGTTTTTGTGGTGGACCATGTAGGTACGATTTAAATTATTTTTGTCACCTGACTGTGCCAAGCGAGCCTGCAAATTAGGAATAAATATTAGGAATCTTATCTATATGTTTGAGTCCTTCACATGACACCTATATTTTGATTTCTTTTTCCAATTTGCATCTTGTTTAAATTTCTTAACGCTGATCTTAATTATGACTTCTTTTCAGAGTTATGAATCTCCCTAGCGGACATGTCGTGCAGTCGGGCGATGTCCCCCGTGATGCAGGATCATCCGGGGAATCAGAACTGGGGCATATTCTTCTGTTGACTCCAGCTCCCCAGGGATATTCTTCTGGGCAGCCAGAGGTGCCTTCGGACGGGCACCAGACTTCGCATTAGGCAGGTCATGAGGACCAGAGGACCCCAAGACAGGAGGAGCAGCAGTTGCCCCCACCACCTCCATTCTCTCCGCAGATGCCATATATGCCTTTCCCAACAGGGCAACCCATGGACGGACCTCAGATGTTTCAGATGGTCTAAGCAATGATGCAGGAACATCATCAGGTCCAGCAGCAGGCCCTGCAGCGCAAGGCTTAGACCTTGAAGGAGAGTATTATGACGGCCTTGGGACAGGCGTCACCACCAGCATGCAAGTCGACGATGGGGTCTGTCATAGACTTTCGTCGTATGATACCACTTCCTTTTGCTGGCACAGAAGAGCCGACGAAGGTCTATGCATGGCTCACCAGCATTCAACACCAGCTGGAGGCCACCGATCTTTTGCGGCATAAATGGATGACCGCCGTCAGGATGCAGCTTACTAGCAACGCTCATCACTGGTGGCTCTCAGGAGTGGAACGTTTAGGACCCGATCGGGTCATGTGGGAAGAGTTTTCTAGGCTCTTCCAGGAGATGTATATACCTTCCACTGCCCGAGCAGAACTTCGGGATAGATTCTAGAACCTCAGGTAGGGCAGCATAACTATAGAGGAATATAATGCTGAGTTCCTCCGCCTGAGCAGATTTATACCGTACCTGATCCCGACCGAGGAGATGAAGGCCAAGAAGTTCTATGAAGGCCTAAGTTTCGAGACGCAGAGATTTATTGGGTCTATAGCCCCCACCTCTTACTCTGAGGTTTTATTAGCAATACGATGCCAGGACCGCATCAACAAGATGGAGGCCAGCCTGAAGCGCTTCTGTGCATCGTTATCATCAGTTTGAGCCTCGCAGAGAGGACCTGCGAAGCATCTACTGGTACAGCAGCAGCAACAGAGAGCAGCACCCCTGCAGGGAGCAGTGATTCTCACATGCCATTACTGCGGCAAGAAGGAACATTTATTGAGGGACTGTCCACGGAGGCTGGGAGCTTGTCTGAGATGTGGGTCGGACCAGCATGTAGTCCGAGATTGCCCAGACCAGAGGGCCCCAGAACAGATGGTTCATCGACCAGTCTTGCCAGCACCGAGACCTTATCAGCAGCTTCCCGGACCGAGGCTGCCTTACACAGGAGCTGGAGAACTACGACCACCAGCACCAGGAGGAAATCAGAGGAGGCCACCCTTGGCCGTACAGGAAGATCGATTACAGCTGGCTCGACAGCAGCAGCGAGCACCAGCACCGAGACATGGTCAAGCCTATGCGATGACTATAGAGGAGGCAAAGACAGCCGGAGAAGTGATCGCAGGTATTATCTTAGTATCTTCATTACTAGCAGTAATATTATTTGATTCTGGTGTCACACATTCTTTCATAGCTACTAGTTTCGTGGCCACCCATAGAATAGCAACTGCACCCCTTCCGAAGATTAAGAGGATTCTTTTGGGAGGTAGAATAGTACCAGTTAGCGACACTTGTAGATCATGTTCAGTAGTTGTTTTCGGGCGAGAGATGCGTGCCTGATTTCTGGTCTTCTCTATGCCGGACTATGACATTGTCTTAGGCATGGATTGGTTGAGCCAATACCACGCAACGCTAGATTGCCGTCGTGGTTGCATCATATTTAGACCACCGGATCACCTTGAGTTTGAGTTTCTTCGGGGAGCCCAAGAGCATGGTGTCCAACCTACCTTAGCGACATACATTACAGAAGGTGAACCGATGTACCATCGCCTTATATCAGAGTTTAAGGATGTGTTTCCAGAGGATCTTCCAGGCCTGCCACCTGACAGAGAGATAGAGTTCACTATAGAGTTGACTCCAGGAGCCGAGCCAGTTACTTCCCCCGTCTACAGACTAGCACCGAAGGAGTTGGTTGAGTTGAAAGTCCAAGTAGATGATCTCTTAGATAAGGGTTTCATTCGGGCTAGTGTTTCTCCGTGGGGAGCACCCATCTTATTTGTGCCAAAGAAGGATGGGATGGTACGGTTGTGTATCGATTACAGGGTGTTAAATGCTGTAATGATAAAGAACAAGTACCCTTTGCCGCGCATCGATGATTTATTTGATCAGCTTAGTGGTGCATGTGTATTCTTGAAAATCGATCTCAGATCTGGCTATCATTAGATCAAGATACAGAGAGAGGATATTTCGAAGAAGGCCTTTTGGACGAAGTACGGGCACTATGAGTTTCTAGTTATGCCGTTTGGTTTAACCAATGCGCCAGTAGTATTTATGAGTCTGAAGAAAAATGTTTTCTATAAATACTTAGATAATTTCGTGGTGGTATTTATCGATGATATCTTGGTATATTCCAAGAGCCAGGAGGAGCACGAGAGGCATCTCAGGATCGTGTTGGAGGCGCTGAGGCAGGGGAGAATGTATGCCAAGCTCAGCAAATGTGAGTTCTGTTTGGATAGAGTACCATTCCTGGGACACATAATCACCGGAGATGGACTATCAGTTGACCTGGAGAAGATCGTTGCAGTTGAGACATGGCCTACCCCTACATCAGTTACAGAGATTAGGAGTTTTCTCGGACTTGTCGGATATTATCGGAGGTTCGTAAAAAATTTCTCGAGGATCACTGCGCCTATGACGCGATTGACGCGTAAAGGCGAGGAGTTTATCTGGACTGAGGAGTGTCAGACGACTTTCGATAAGCTAAAGAAGCGTCTGACATCAGCACCGATTTTGACACATCCTTCAGGATTGAGAGGATTACTAGTATATAGTGATGCGTCTAGGAGCAGATTAGGATGTGTACTGATACAACACGGCAAGGTGATAACCTATGCATCGAGACAGCTGAGAGTTCATGAGAAGAACTATCCGACGCATGATCTAGAGCTAGCTGTAGTGATATTTGCACTAAAGCTATGGCGACACTACCTTTATGGAGAGCGTGTTGAGAGTTATACAGATCATAAAAGTTTGAAGTATATTTACACTCAGAAGGAGCTTAACATGAGACAGAGGCGATGGCTAGAGTTGATGACAGACTATTATATAGAGTTGCAGTACCACCCTGGCAAGGCGAATGTAGTAGCAGATGCCTTAAGCAGGAAGCCCATGGCATACTTTTTGATGACTCAGTGGCAATTGTTAGAGGATCTTCAGAAGCTTGGGATAGAGGTTGTATGATCAGACATGGATGGACAGATGGCCAGTCTTGAGGTTCAGTCTACTTTGGTTGAGAGGATCAAGACAGCCCTGCATACAGACGCGAGATTCCGACGACTGCGAGAGAGGACAGAGGCCGGCATGCAGACGGGACTCAGGATTCATGAAGACGGAATATTGAGGTATGGAGATCGCTTATACATTCCGAGTGGCGAGCTACGCCAGGATTTGATGACCGAGGCTCATAGCTCACTTTATTCTATTCATCCTCGGGGTACGAAGATGTATCGAGATTTGAGACAATATTACTGGTGGCATAGGATGAAGAGGGAGATTGCGAGATTCGTGGCCAGATGTTTGGTCTGTCAGCAAGTCAAGGCTGAACATCAGAGGGCTGCAGGATTATTACAGTCGCTTTCCATTCCCAAGTGAAAGTGGGAACATATTACCATGGGCTTTGTCACAGGATTCCCGAGGAGCCCTAGCGGGAAGGATGCACTCTGGGTTATCGTAGACCGACTGACCAAGTATGCACATTTCTTGCCCTTCAGAGTTGGGCAGTCCACGGAGATATTAGCTGACATGTATATGAGGCAGATAGTATGACTACATGGAGTGCCTGTCAGCATTGTATCGGATCATGATTCCAGATTCATGTCACATTTTTGGCAGACTATGAAGGAGAGTCTAGGAACTCATCTCAAGTTCAGCACTACATATCATCCACAGACTAATGGTCAGTCAGAGCGCACGATTCAGATATTAGAGGATATGTTGAGAGCGTGCATGATCGACTTTGGAGGATCTTGGGAGGAACATCTGAACTTGGTGGAAATCTCCTATAACAACAACTACCAGGCTAGCATACAGATGGCACCTTATGAGGTACTGTACGGCAGAAAGTGTAGGTCACCAGCATATTGGAGTGACATGGGAGAGCGTCAGATACTTGGTCCAGAGTTGGTGACACAGACAGTGGAGAAAGTAAAGAAGATTCAAAGCTACCTGCGTGCAGCACAGGACAGACAGAAGCATTGGGCAGATGTACACCGCAAACCTTTGGAGTTCAAGGATGGTGACCATATTTTTTTGAAGATATCACCCACTTGTGGTACCATCAGATTCAGAGGCAGAGGCAAGCTGAGTCCGAGGTACATCGAACCTTTTGACATCTTGGAACGAGTTGGCGAAGTAGCTTATCGTTTTGTATTGCCTCCATCATTAGAAGGAGTACATTACTTATTTCACGTATCACAGTTGAGGAGATACGTGGCAGACCCTAGCCACGTGCTTGATCATTCGGAGATTACAGTCGGACCCAGTTTATCTTATGCAGAGCAGCTAGTGGGAATACTCGATCGCAGTGAGAAAATTTTGAGGGGTCAGACTATTCGACTGGTCAGGGGTGCATGGAAGCATCATTCGCCAGACGAGTCTACCTGGGAGCGCGAGGATTCTATTCGATAATGTTTCTCATATTTATTTGAGGACCAAGGTACGAATTTACGTACTGCATTCGATTACCAGTTTACTTTTAAATTCTCGTAGCTTATTCGTGCTTTACTTTTAATTTCGAGGACAGAATTTTTCTAAGTTGGGAAGGATGTAAACCCCCTCATTTATTTTTATAGATAGACTGGTTTTGGGTTAGAAATTATAGTTTAGCATAAGGTGTTTGAGGTTTAGAATTTGTGTTACAATTGTCTGGTTCTTTATTTTAACCCTTGGTGCACCCTACCATTATTGCAATATTCGGAGCCTAATAATAGCCCATAATTACCAACTAATTGTTGCACTCTTGACTTGACAAGACAACTTAGGCGCTGGACTTTTCCGTCACTCACAATCATAATCCCTTGTGCTCTAATTTAAGTGCACAACTTCCCGATCCCAAAATTTGTTATTTAATCCTGTGTCGGGTACCTTTGTCGTTGCCATCAATTCTGAGAAACAAACTTAACCCGTTTAGCCGGACCAATTAAAGGGTCCAAGTCTGACACCAAGCCTACACTTTTTATGATCTTTGTGTCACTCCTAATTGAAATCCCATGTGCCCCCATTTAATTTAAGAGCACATGACATTTTATTTTAATTAGGGATACCAACTTTGACTAATCCTAAATTAACCCCAATTTAATCCAATACCTCATTCATTAAGCGCATGCAAAACACACAATACCCCCTTACCCTACATAATACCAAACACCACTTCCCACAGCAAATTATTTTACATGTTTGTGCAAATATCTAAAAGTTAAGGGGCTTATTTACAAATATGGTAATAGGTGTCCTCACCTCATTGGTCCAAGCCAATGAAGAAACCCTCTCCCTCAACTCTTGACCGGTCGTATCACCCACTCTCTCTCCTTTGAATGTACAATTCTTTCATGAAGAATCTGAGCCCTCCATTCAAATTAAAGCCCTCATCCTCACCACTCACTCACCACACACTCACCACACACTCCCCTATAAAATCTCTCCATCACCTCCCTTTTCCCAAGTCCGGCCCTAATCCCAAGAGCATAGGAAACCCCCCCTCTCTCTCTCCTCCCTCTTAACATCACCAGCCGAACACAACTCCTCCTTCTCTATTTTTTTATTATTCTTTTTCTTCTTCCTCTCCACTTCTCCTTCTCCAACACAAACCGAACCACCCGGCCACCCTGACTCCATCCCTGTCATGCCCCAGTCCCAAAATACCGAGGGACCGGACGCGTGATAATGGCCAGCAGTACGCACCGATGGACAAACCCAATTTAATAGATCCATCAGGGCATACTTAAGCTGTAAAATTAAGTCTACGACAATCATGGCACAACTAATCTCATCCACACAAGATATAAAATATGATCCACAGAATAAATAAGGAATGTAAATCATCAGCTAGTCTCACAAAGTGCTTCGGGGAACAACCCGATAAATATCTAATACAATGGTTCAACTGACCAGAAAATAAATGACTGAAATAAATAAATAAATAAATACTGAGCATGAAACATGGATGCTCAGGAAAAGTCTTCGGCTAACACCTCGTCCTCGGGTGTCGGTACAGCTCCTGTATCAGCTCCTGCTGCGGTCCCGTATACCTCGGGATAGATCTCGTCCTCAAATCCTGGGGACATAATCCGGATCCAGGTCCTCAGGGGACATAGCAAGGTACAAGAAAGCTCATGCCAAAATAAATGCAGTACAGCAGATAATAAAATAAATAGGGCAAATAAGTAACCATCTAAGTGAAAATGCAAGTGAGAGCAGCACGAGTACTCAGGCTGAGCCACTACAAGCTCTGTGTCGGGGAGCCGGTAGCGGTAATAACACGTAATGTGCCTAGCTCTGCTATGAGAGTCTACGGCCTCACAATAGTAGTAGATATATATAGAAAACAGCCTGTAGCCTGTGTGTCTCTCCCCACCCAATGTAACCACGCATATCATGACCATAACGTCTCATGTCCATGTCAAGCGAGATCATAGCTAATGCAACAAGTCATAAGTATCTATGAATATCGTATCTCTATCAAGTCCTGTATCCTATACAGAATCACCACGAATATCTTGGGAATATCCTGTCTCATGAATGGTGTCAAGTGTCCTGGATCATATGGTACTTGATAAGACAAGTACGAGAAGATAAAGTGTCACGAATATCCATCTCTAGATGTCCGTACCCAACACAGCGTACGGCGTTGGCACCTGACTAATAATCGGACGCTAAGTACGTCACACGGTCCTAGGTTAGGCATGCACAGCAATATAATGAAGCAAGAAAAATATGTAACAATACTGCAGAGTTTGGCAAGGTACACTTGCCTGATGTTTGAATATCAACAGTCGTCCCGGTATTAGTGGATCCTGTAGGTACTCCTCCAAAAACTGTAATAAACATCACCAACCGTCTCAGAAGATGTCAAATAGCTAGAAATGTCTGTCCTTACGTCCAATTTGGACACAGGGGCAAAAAGGACATTTCCGGGTCAAAGCGGGGTCCACATGTGGGTCACTTTGCACCAAAAAGTGTGTCAGGGTCAAAGGTCTCCAAATTCCTCAAACTTAGTGTCTATAAGTCAGGAACGATGATACGAACCCAACGGAACTTCCAGAATTGGATTCCGATGAGCCGATCACAAAATCGCCCATCAAGTGGAGCCTGTGGGGCCTACGATACGCGATTTTGTCAACGTTCTCAGAATCGGACCAAACTTGGGACACAGGACCAGCGTATTGCTACGAGTACGATGACGCAAGTTTCATCTCGATCCGACGTGTGTACACAAAGTTACGACGTGTTCCAAAATAGACGGATACGGGACGGTGTCGACGGATACGCGTTGATTCCGGTGTGCACGCACATCCGAATCGACTTCTGCAAATTTCTACACGTCCGTATCAACGTCGCGCACGTTTCGGTAAAGACCGTGTGCGACCAAGTCGTCCCGTTTGGCGGGGCGCACTCAGTTCCGGGGTGAAACAGGGCGTTATTTTTCCTATTTTTGGATCGCGGTTTGCGATCACCACAGGACGCGATACACTGAGCGGGTTGCACGGGCACCGAGAGGGTTATACAGTCTATGCGTAGCAATTGACAGAAACTAAAACAGAGTTACGAGGTGAGATAAAACGATATCTGAACAGGGCTCCGTGAACGCTGAATTCCACGTGTCCGAGAGTCAACTTTGTGTCCTGGTCGTGTCCTGTGTCTGCTGCTCGCGTCCGAATCGAGATCTCTCGTGTCCGCTGAGATGCTGTGTCGAGTCTAGGGTTCTGACTCGGGTCAGCGGGGTGGCGCTCGGGAGGCGTCGGGTTCGGGTCTACGGCAGGCGGATCGGGGCCGGGTCGACGGCAGCAGATCGGGGCTGGGTCGACGGCAGCGGATCGGGGCTGGGGGGGCGGCGCCAGAGTTGAGGTGATAAGGCATCGGGTTGAGCAGAGGGGACGGCGCCGGAGTTGGGGTGATGAGGCGTCGGGTCAGGGGCGAGGTCGACGGAGAAGAGCTGATCGAAGGGTTGACGGCGGGGTGGATCTAGGGTTTCCGAGGGCTGGGCACGGATGCCAAGGGGAACTTTATACTGTGCTACAGTAAATCCGGCAGGGAACTTTGGGTTTGGGTTCTCAATGGGTCGGGTCTGACCCGGATCCGACCCGCTAAGGTGGGTTTGGTCTGGATTGGTTCAAGTTTGGTTCGGTTTACACTTCCAATAGTTTTTAAGGCTTTAAACGCGTTCCCGGAGTCCAATAAATTCACCGAAAAATATCCTGCATCCGGTTTTCCATTTTACACCATAAAATATTATTTCCATAATATTTTAACACTAATTAAAAGCATCTAAAAATCTTTAACTTAATTACCTTGTTTCTTCGCCCAGAAAATACCGAAAATTTGGGGAAAATATTTAAAATTTATTCTCAGAAATCAGGGTGTTTACAATTCTGCTGCCCCAACCACCTCCAGCGGTGTCTGCATCTCCTCGACCGACCTCAAATCCGGCTAGACATAGCCACAACTCCTCCATCACTTCTTGCACGAACCACCACATCCACCTATACCCCGACGTGCCCTCACGCCGATGTGCCCTCACGACACTCTCGGCGAGCCAGTGTACCATCTCACCCTTGATCGGCCTCCATCCTGTTGCCATCACCATCACCACTGCTACCACTGTCGGTCATCACAAGCCTCCAGCCCAGCCTCCTCCATCCTGTCACCTTCCCGCTGCCAATCCCGCTGTCTCCACGAGGCTCCACCACCACAAATCACCTCCAACACCCCAAACCGACCACCCACAACACCATCCCGCACCACCTCCACGCTCCACACCGAGCTTCGGCCACCACCACCTTCAGCATCCACCGCCACCTTCACCCCCTGTTCACCTTGCACCACTACTTCCAACACCGGCAGGATTACCACCGCCGTCGAGGTAGCCTGTCTCTCCCATCTCCTTGTGTACTAAAATATTGTATATTGTTATATAGCTTAGTTAGTTTAAGGGTTGAATATACATTAAGTTTTAGGGTTTGGAATGCATTTATATTTTAGGGTTTATTATATTTTATTATATGCAATTGATGGTTGTGAATGATATATGATATTTAGGGTTGTATGTTATGCTTTATGATGGGTATCGAGGAGCATGTTATTTGTTATGAAATGGTATTGGGATATTATTAGGTTGTTCATTGGTTGAAGATTTGGTTACTAATGATGAAATTGATTGAGGAATATATATGTATATATGAGCTATGTATATGTGAGAGGGTGTTTGAATAATAAAATAATATTTGTGACGGTTAATAAATAATAATTAATTTATTTGAGGATGATATATGTAAACATGCATGATAACGTCTGTGAATACCGGGGTAAAATCTGAGGATTGAATGTGGCTTGAACTATTGATAAATACCGTGATGAATAGTAGGATTAAGGATTCGGCTGTTGATATTATACAGGTGATTAATCGGATGAGATGTAACATACCTTTAGTCAATCTTGGTGAACCCTCTAGCTTAGTGTCTATTTGAGTTTGTAACAGAGATTAAAACATATGCTAGACGTGTGTCACCTCTTATTTTAGCCTAGTGATAGTTTATTGATTGAGCTTGTATCTCGTTTCTAGGTACTACGGGATCCGCGAACTTGGACGTTGTACTGGAGACCCATCTTCAGCATTCGGATCCAGGCAAGTGTACCTTGCCATCATGTATTTTAGTTTCCATATATTTATTTATTTATTATATGCATTGTGCGCGTTATGGATTAGAATCATTACTTCACGTCCGGGTCACAACCGGGTACAAACGTTCGTCGGTAACATCTGGTAACGAGTGATAGATGTTCGCAATACCTTGATATACACACTTGGTTACATCATAACCCTAGGACACATCCAGACACTATTATCGTGCCAGATTTTTTGTATCCTGATACTGTCAGCATGACTGGAAACTGGGACGACTTTAGGGTTGTGATCGTTGATAGTTATTTCAGTATGACGAGACTGCTAGATAGAGGTCCAGGTTCAATGCACACTCGTTGACCATTGGGAGAGGAAGACAGTTACTAGACGTTTGGGCTCCTCTGCACGTGCTGTATATATGTATATGTTCTATTTATGTAGTATTCCTGTATCCGGAGTAGTAGTATCACCCATGTAACTCTTTGCCCGGAGCTGCGGTATGTCACGTGTATTTTTGTGTCCGGAGCTACGGTTTTATTTTGGATAGCCCACGCGTCGAACATTGTCTTCAACTATATCTTACATAGGTGGTTATGCTAGATTACACCGGCGTTGCACTTGTTTCTTTCTGTTATACTTTGGCATGCTATATTTTTGTACCTTGTTACGTCCCTCTGAGGACCTGGTTCCCTTCCAGGCTTAGGCGAGGAGGATTACCCAGAGAAGTACGGACCGGGAGCATATCCAGCAGCAGGACCCATTACAGAGGACGAGATCATTCCTGAGGACTTCGTTTGATCTCTGGTAGTGACTTCACCCTGGGACGGTATTACTATCTAGTTTTCAGATACCGTTCCTAGTTATCTTACTGCTTTCCTTCATTCCAGTATTTATACTAGCGGGTTTATTCCCGTGTGACTCTTCTAGTATTTGTACTATGATACATTTCTCGTGTTATTTCCCTTCTGCACATTAGTAGTTATGATTACCTCTTTGTGCTCTTTATATCTGTTGCCTATGGATAAGATTTAGTTTCACTGTTTATGTATTATGTGTTGGGTTTTATTATTGTACTTTACATCTTAGGTGTATTCCGTGAGGTCCATTAGATTCGGATGCCGGCCGAAGTACGCTGCTTGCCATTGCCATGTGGCTTAGTTCCTTATATTTGGACTGGGGCGTGACAAGGTTTTTGTGGTGGCCCATTCAGGTCCGATTTAAATCGTCTTGGTCACCTGACTGTGCCAAGCGAGTCTGGAAATTAGGATTAGATATTAGGAATCTCATCTACATGTTTGAGTCCTTCACATGACACATATATTTTGATTTTTTGCCAATTTGTATCTTGTATAAATTTCTCAACGCTGATCTTAATAATGACTTCTTTTCAGAGTTATGAATCTCCATAGCGGACGTGTCGCACAGCCGGGCGATGTCCCCTGTGATGCGGGATCATCCGGGAAGTCGAAACTGGGGCATGTTCTTCTGTTGACTCCAGCTCCCCAGGGACAGTCTTCTGGGCAGCCAGAGGTGCCTTCGGACGGGCACCAGACTCCGCATCAGGCAGGTCATGAGGACCAGAGGACCCCAAGACAGGAGGAGCAGCATTTGCCCCCACCACCTCCATTCCCTTCGCAGATGCCATATATGCCTTTCTCAACAGGGAAATCCATGGACGGGCCTCAGATGTTTCAGATGGTCTACACGATGATGTAGGCCCAGCAGCAGGTCCAGTAGTATGCTCAGCAGCAGGCCCAGCAGCGCCAGGCTGAGAACTTGAGGGAGAGTATTGTGATGGCCTTGGGACAGGCGTCGCCACCAGCACGCCAGTCGACGATGGGGGTCTGTCATAGACTTTCGTCGTATGATACCACTTTCTTTTACTGGCAGGGAAGAGACGACGAAGGTCCATGCATGGCTCACCATCATTCAGCACCAGCTGGAGGCCACCGATCTCTCGTGACACAGATGGATGGCCGCCGTCAGGATGCAACTTACTGGCAACGCTCATTACTGGTGGCTCTCAGAAGAGGAGCATTTGTGACCATATCGGGTTACATGGGAAGAGTTCTCTAGGCTATTCCAGGAGATTTATATACCTTCTACTGCTCGAGCAGAACTTCGGGATAGATTCCAGAACCTCATGCAGGGCAGTATGCCTATAGAGGAATACAATGCTAACTTCCTCTACCTAAGAAAATTTGTACCGTACCTGATCCCGATCGAGGAGACAAAGGTCGAGAAGTTCTATGAAGGCCTGAGTTTCGAGACACAAAGATTTATTGGGTCTATAGCCCCCACCTCCTACTCCGAGGTTTTATTAGCAACACGACGCCAGGACCGCATCAACAAGATGGAGGCCAGCCTGAAGCGCTCCTGTGCATCATCATCATCGGTTCAAGCCCCGCAGGGAGAACCTGCAAAGCGTCCACTGGTACAGCAGCAGCAGCAGAGAGCAGCACCCCTGCAGGGAGCAGTGATTCCAACATGCCATTACTGCGGCAAGAAGGAACATTTATTGAGGGACTGTCGACGGAGGCTGGGAGCTTGTCTGAGATGTGGGTCAGACCAGCATGCAGTCCGAGATTGCTCAGACCAAAGGGCCCCAGAACAGATGGTTCATCGGCCAGCCTTGCCAGCACCGAGACCTTATCAGCAGCTTCCCGGACCGAGGCCGCCTTACGTAGGAGCTGGAGCACTACGACCACTAGCACCTGGAGGAAATTCGAGGAGGCCACCCTTGGCCGCACAGGCAGATCGATTCCAGTAGGCTCAACAGCAGGAGCGAGCACCAGTACCGAGATATGGTCAGGCCTATGCGATAACTATAGAGGAAGCGAAGACAGCCGGAGAAGTGATCGCAGGTACTATCTTAGTAGCTTCATTACCAGCAGTAATATTATTTGATTCTGGTGCCACACACTCTTTCATAGCTGCTAGTTTCGTGGCTACCCATAGAATAGCAACTGCACCCCTTCCGAAGATTAAGAGAATTCTTACGGGAGATGGAATAGTACCAGTTAGCGACACTTGTAGATCATGTTCAGTAGTTATTTACGGGCGAGAGATGCGTGCCTGATTTTTGGTCTTCTCCATGCCGGACTATGACATTGTCTTAGGAATGGATTGGTTGAGCCAATACCATGCAACGCTAGATTACCGTCGTGGTTGCGTCATATTTAGACCCCCGGATCACCCTGAGTTTGAGTTTCTTCGGGGAGCCTGAGAGCATGATATCCAACCTACCTTTACGACACACAATATAGAAGGTGAACCGATGTACCCTCACCTTATATCAGAGTTTGAGGATGTGTTTCTAAAGGATCTTCCAGGCTTGCCACCTGACAGAGAGATAGAGTTCACTATAGAGTTGACTCCAGGAGCCGAGCCAGTTACTTCTCCCGTCTACAGACTAGCACCGAAGGAGTTGGTTGAGTTGAAAGTCCAAGTAGATGATCTCTTAGATAAGGGTTTCATTCGGACTAGTGTTTCTCCGTGGGGAGCATCCATCTTATTTGTGCCAAAGAAGGACGGGACGGTACGGTTGTGTATCGATTACAGGATGTTAAATGCTAAAACGATAAAGAACAAGTACCCTTTACCGCGCATCGATGATTTATTTGATCAACTTAGTGGTGCATGTGTATTCTCGAAGATCGATCTCAGATCCGGCTATCATCAGATCAAGGTACGGAGAGAGGACATTTCGAAGACGGCCTTTCGGACGGATTACAGGCATCTTGGTATATTCCAAGAGCCAGGAGGAGCATGAGAGGCATCTCAGGATCGTGTTGGAAATGCTGAGGCAGGAGAGGCTGTATGCCAAGCTCAGCAAATGTGAGTTATGTTTCGATAGAGTACCATTCCTGGGACACATAATCACCGGAGATGGACTATCAGTTGACCTGGAGAAGATCGTTGCAGTTGAGACATGGCCTACCCCTACATCAGTTACAGAGATTTGGAGTTTTCTCAGACTTGCCGGATATTATCGGTGGTTCATGGAAAATTTTTCGAGGATCGCTGCGCCTATGACGCTACTGACACGTAAAGGAGAGGAGTTTATCTGGACTGAGGAGTGTCAGACCGCTTTCGATGAGCTGAAAAGCGTCTGACATCAGCACCGATTTTGACACTTCCTTCAGGATCGAGAGGATTTATAGTGTATAGTGATGCATCTAGGAGCGGATTAGGATGTGTACTGATGAAATACGGCAAGGTGATAGCTTACGCATCGAGATAGCTGAGAGTTCATGAGAATAACTATCCGACGCATGATCTAGAGCTAGATGCAGTAATATTTGTACTAAAGCTATGGTTAGATCACAAAAGTCTGAAGTATGTCTACACTCAGAAGGAGCTCAACATGAGACAGAGGCGATGCCTAGAGTTGATGAAAGACTATGATATAGAGTTACAGTACCACCCTGGTAAGGCGAATGTAGTAGAAGATGCCTTAAGCAGGAAGCCTATGTCATACTTTTGATGACTCAGCGGCAATTTGAGTATACTTCAAGTATACTTTTGGTGTGTTTTCATTTTGGCGCACTTTGAGTATATTTCAAGCGCACGATTGAATGGAGCATGGCACATATTGGCTAATATTGATTGTGTGGTGGTGGTAGGTAGGGTATGTGGCTTGGATTTGTTGATATATATATATATATATATATATATATATATATATATATATATATATATATATATATATATATATATATATATATATATATATATATATATATATCCTTGTTCTCACTATCTCTCTCCTCACTTGTTCATTTCTCTTATTTTGCTCCTGGTTTTCTTCATAGGCAAGTACATCTTGCAAATATGAAGAAACATGATTGGTTATAGTTTTATTCTTATTATTTGTTGTTGTAATTAGTTCTAGTAGTGTTCTGATTATAGTTAGTTTTTGGAGTTTTTAGATTTGAGGTGGTTAATAGTTTATATCTTGATTTTATTATGAGGATTTTTATGAGTATATTTTTCTAGGGAATGATCCCCAAAAAATGAGATATTTTCAAAAGATGTTTCCTGATTTCGAGCTTGGATTTTCCCTTGATTTTTGGTTCTTGTTGCTTGAGGAATGGAGCACTGTCATAGTCTTGAGCTTGAGCTCTGAGTGCATCAATGGTGGGTCGGTTGGAGAAGAAGAACAATGACAAGAAGTACATAGGAGAATTTGTATCAAGGGTGCATGTTGAGTGTAACCTGCAGTCCATGGGTGCATGTTGAGTGACCCACATTCAATACTCGTGCGTACTTTAAGAGTACTACCAATTTCTTGCAAAAGTATGTCAAGGGAATAAATTTTTGAAAAAAATCCTTCTAGACGCACTTTTGGATACTTCAGCCTCTGGCGTACAATTGATGTACTAACAAACGAACCAATCAAAAGTGCGCTAGTCTACCTTTCAGCGCACTTCTGACCAACTTACTATTGATTGGCACACTTTTAACCAAATTAATAGACCGGGGCACAATTGACACATTGTGCATTAACTATCAAAGGTACGTCACCCTTATACATATAACCCTTGTCACATTTTCTAGACGCTCAGCGGTTGACAAACTTTTGATGGATTAATAACCCGATGCACTTGATAACTCTTGGCAAACACTTGCTCGGTTCATCCTCGATAAGCGAGCCTTGACTTTGGCAGATCTCAATTCTCGAGGCCATCGACTGTCGTGCCCTCGAATGTCATGCTGCCTTGGGACTCATGTTTTGTCTAATAGTTATTTTGTACTTGCAAAGTGTGTCTATTCTCTTAATTCCTGATTTGTGCGCCAGTTTGCTTACATATGTAGAATGCGCCTATTCTTGTAATTATTGATTTATGCATTACATCTTCCTGCTGCTCTATTATCGATTTTATGCGCCATGTTATAGAGTTCTACGCTATGACTTCTGTGACCTGGTATTATAGGTTTGTGCGCCATACAGTTGCTTGCTCGCGCATAGTGCGCAACTATTCCTAACTAGCCTATATTGGCACTTACAAAGTGCACTGACCCAGGACATCTTGTGATTGATTGTGCATGCATGGATCCTATTGTGTACTTGATGCCTATTCTAGATTAGTTGAGCTTGACCATGATTGATGATCTATGACCCCATAATTTGAGAAATTATTGAGACATTCATGACCGTGACTCGATCATATGAGATATTAGATTCCTAATTAATTATAACTCCTGACCTGATCAAAATATGATTTATGTGTCCAACTGATAGGTTTTGTATCATAAATTGGTTATTGTATTTGTACTGATATACTTGTCCTACTCGCCTGTTTATAATGGCAATATTGTACACTGTGTGTGGGACATTGGCCAACATGTACACTGAATGTGACATGATGATTCCTGCTCGATGCATAATATAATATTCCTGAATTCTTGTCACAAAATTGATAATGGGTTCGAACCATAACGTGGTTAGGTTATTGCTTGTTTGAATATTGCACCCACATTTGGGTGAATCCAGACTTGACTCCTTATATTAAATGAATTCGTATCAAATGTGCTCGTACTCTATACGACATCATTAATGGAATGTTCCTGTAGCCACGGCAGGGAATTCCATATCACTATAGGGTTAATTAGTTAACATAAAAGCTGATTAGAACATGAGGAGGGAGTGACATCCTGAGATCGTGCGTGATGGGCCGTCCCGTGATGATTTTCATGGCATACTAGGCTGGCCACTATGTATATTATATATCATCCGCATGTGGTGGAGTACAATATTTGACCTTTTATATTTAAGACCGAGGCAACATTTTCCCTATAGGAAGGTTGGAACTGTTTCTGATTTATTAGCGCGATGGCCCTACGGAGGACTCGTGTGCCAATTAGCACGGTGGACGTACGAGAGACTGGTGCGATCATAATTTTTTACCTGTATAATATTGGTTCGGTTAGCCCTGCTTGATAGGAAACAATCTGAGGATACTTATTATTATTATATCTGAAATAATCTCAGACTCCAGATAACAAATCGTAACATTATTTTGTTGTTCTAACCTGACTTGGTTGTGATTGTAATTTTTCCATTAGCTTAGGGACATGGACTATCATAGTGTGGTGTTCAACTTCTATCCTTGTTTGGTTGGAAAGATGAGTCATTATGCTATAATAGAATATGGACCAAACTATGACACATAATCCTAGCTTGACCATAATCAGGTGACACACCTTATCTTGGGTGGCATATCATTTTCTGTCCTTGTTTGGGGAAGGAGTATCATATTATCCCGAAGATGGGGCACGCGCCAATGATTCTTGGCTCTTGCACTATATGCTTGATCTGGTTTTTGTTTCTTCATTCGTGCTTCATTGTGGTACTTGTTATTTGGGGTCTAACCCTACTTGTTTTGTATGGCCAGGTTTAGAGACAGCATGAGAGGATCCAGCTTATCCCCCTTACGATGACGTGCACCAGACGGATGATCGCTGAAGGGCATGAGTGGGTTTCTTGATCACTGGTGGTCTTATACATTCTACTATTTTGGGTATTTAGCTACGATACTTGTTAGCCGGCTTGTTTGGGCATCAGTTTATTTTTACATAACTATAATATAATCAGACTACAGTTGATCTCGGTTGTGTAACTATTGATATTCTGATAGCCTAACATTTTGATGTCTAGATCTCTAGAACATTCCGATGGAGCGTTTGGGATGCCCTAGACTTTATCTCATATATTTTATTTTGTTGTTACTTGCTTGAATGATTGAGACATAGTTGTTCTGAGACCCTAGGAGACTTGATTGCACGACGTTCGACGTTCTATACCTTGTACGGGGGAGCTGGCCATGTCCGTCTCCATATTTTGGTACTGGGGCATGACAAGGTTTTAGTGGTATTCCATGCATGTCTTACTTTTTAGACTTGTAGGGTGTCATGGTCTTTGGAGTCTCAGTCAAACATGTTCCTTCTTGAATCCCTGAATCCGTTCTTCTCGATACTCAGCTTGAACCATCTGATGGATTATTTCTCTGTTTCTTCCTATCCTGTTCTTGATGTCTTTTGTCCCTTTCTTCCAGAGCTTCCCCATATTCGGTTGCAAAAGCATCAGGGCATCGAGGTGACCAGTAGGTCCAGGCGAGATGGGACAGCAGCATGAGGCAGTGTTTCTTCAGGATCCGGTTCGGATCAAGCAAGTGGTTAGTCCCCCAAGTGAGACAGTGGCAGAAAATATTGAGCAACTTGCTCCAGAGGTTTCGGCTCCCCCAGTAGTACCAACAATGCCAACAACACTTGATTCCCAAGCTTTATTATAGATCATCAGGAGGATGATGGCCGCAAAACAACATCAACAACTCCAGCAGCAGGAACATAATGTATTGTTGAACCAGGGGTTGTAAACAGCTCTAGAAAGAAGCAAAAGGATAGATTCAGGGGCGTTGGTTAGATTCTGTCAACTTAACCCTCGGTACTTTGATTGTACGGAGGATGCCATCACGGCAGACGATTGGCTCCAGGATATTGAGGGTATTCTGGCGGCGGCCAAGGTTCCAACTGAGGAACAGGTTGACCAAGTTAAGTTGCAACTTCAGGATCTCGCTAGGGATTAGTGGGCGGCATAGAAGGTCGGCTTGAGGTGGCCTATTTCTTAGGGTAATTTTAGGATTCGGTTTAGAATAAAGTATTTTGGAGTCGTGGCCCAGTTTGAGTTGCAGCAAATATTTATTAACCTCAAGCAGTCTGGTAGAGTAGTGGACGACTATGCAGCAGAGTTTAGCTGACTAAGTAGATTTGCACCAACAATGGTGGCAACAGAGCCAAATAGGGAAATGAGGTTCTAGCAAGGACTTTATTTGAAGATTCTTCAATTAGTAGAGGGACACAAATACTAGACTTTTGATGACGTATTAGTAGTATCCAGGAGGCACGAACTAATTTTGAAAGGATGACATGGAGGCCATGAGGCCAGAAGAGGTCTCATTCACAGAGCATTGGAGGAGGAGCATCGCCCTGAACGTCAACACAATCTTATGGCATTCGTATTCGTAACACAGCACCGCGCAGAGTGGTAGTTTCAACAGTAACGGCACCAACTCGACAACAGCAGCTGAGTAACTAGCAGCAATGGAGCCTGTCAACATCAATATGTTGTACGTATTGTGGCAAGGGAGGCTATATTAGGAGTGATTGTAGGGAAGAAAATAGGTTTTGCCTGGGATGTTATAGCCCCGATCATAGGGTTTCTACATATCCATTGATCCATAGGTTAGGGGGACGAGAACCCCTATTTTCTGCATTGCCAGCACCTAGAGCAATGCAGCACAGAGAGCCAGCATTGGCAGTGAGGCCGTTAGCTCAGTAAACATTGCCAATGCAGGCTTAGATGTATATGCAGCATCAACATCAACAACAACACCAACAAAAACAAGGACAATAGATACTATGAAAGTGCCACCAAGGAAGGCAACATCAAGGAGCTCGACAAGGCCAAGGGCATGCATTCACCTTATCTCTGGCGGAGGCTTTGACATCAAGTGACGTGGTGGCAGGTAATATTTCTATCGTATCTTTTTCTGTTATAGCATTAATTGATTCAGGAGTTTCATATTTATTTGTATATGCACAATTTATGACAAGTGTTGGATTGGAGTTTGAGACGTTGTCAGAGAGGCTAAATATACTCACTGGTAATGGGCTTGTAGAAATTAGTAGAGTTTTTGTGTGTTCCATGAGTATTCCTTTGTTTTGATCTATTAAAACTTAGTATTTTCAAAAACTAGTGGTTCTTTATGTTAGAGCATTTTATTTCATAAAATTTGGCTTTTGTTTCACTTGATTTTGAGTTAAAATAAAGTTTTTATGAAGAAAACAAAATTTTGATTTTTGGAGCTTTCGGCCATGGCTGAACCTACTGTTGGAGAAGACGAAGTCTTCATGCGGCCACCGATCTATGCGGCCGAGAGTGCCATTCGACCCAAGAGATTTATACGGCCTGAACTCTTGCCACGTTCTGACAGCATGTGTCCATCTTGTTGGACGCATGACTGCCAATTTACACAAGTGTCCTTGAACACCTTGTCATTTCACTCGCTGAACGAATACAAAATTTGTTAAGTCCAAAAGAGAGTCCATGCGGCCAGTGAGTCCATGCAACCTGTGAGTGCATACGGCCAGTGACTCCATGCGGCCAGTGGGTGCATGCAGCCACTGGGTGCATGCGGCCAGTGAGTCCATGAGGCCAGTGGGTGTATGCGGCCAGTGAGTTCATGCGGCCAGTGAGTCCATGCAGCCAGTGGCCATATACGGCCAGGAATTCTTGTGTGCATTTTTTTGTATTCCCTTTTGTTATGTTCTCTCTGTAATTCCTTTTAGTGATTATTGTTGTGTGCTTTCTTCTGTCGATGCAAGTTTATGATACCAAGACAAGTTTTGTATATGAGTTCACAAGACCAGTTTATGTACAAGTTCACAATCCTCATGACACCGTAGAAATGTTTGTATATGAAAATCTATTGCATTTGGCATCGGGCAATCAAGTGTGAGCATTGTCCAATTTATCACATGTTGCGAATACGATAACTCATGAAAAGCTTGTACTCGAGATTAGTCATCTTAGGGAGTTCTCAAGTATCCACGACTCGAGAACTTGAAATAATTTAGTAATAATTAAACAAGATAATATTTACCTATAATATTGGGGAGAAAAGAATATTGTGCTACCGGCCACCCCGATCCCCAAGGGCCCCATGTGCTGCTAGGCAAGGGCTCCATAACTGACCAAGTTTACGAGTGCTACGACACTTACAAGATAAGTTTATATGCAAGTTTATGTTTGTAAAGTAAGTTTATGATTACAAGTTCAAGAATTGTACAAGTTCAAGAATTATGCTTTTTTAGTTTTATTTTTGACAAGTAACAAGTTATATTGTTGTATGGTTTAATGTGCATTTAAATTTACTAGACAAGCATACCCTTGGCCATCCGGATTAACTGCAGTGTCGGTGGTAGCAATATTCTTAAAACATGCATTTAGTAATTAAGGTCTGTGACAACCCTAGCTAGTTAATCGTAGCAAGTCGTAAAATTGTTTGGCCGTTCAATGAATGATGTTACTTCCATTTTTAGCTCTCTCTTTTAGTTTTATTTTCTCCCGGTGCATGGTTAGGGTGCTAAGTTCTGCTCTGGTGAATGTCTGCAACCTCGGTCCTTGTTTGGTTTAAGGGTTATGGTCCCGATCCAGAGTAGTTCCTATGCTCTCTTGTCGCTCGTCTCCTTACTTTCATTTATGCACTTATTATCAATTCTTCCTGCATTATTCTTGAGATAAGTATGTTGGTACTGTACAAGCATCGATCTGCATTTATTTCTTTTATGTCTATTTTCTGTTTATGTTTTGATGTGCTTGGTCTATCACCTCGAGCCCCTTTGTGGTACTTGTTACTTGTGGTTCTGACCCCACTGGCTTTGCATGGCCAGGTTACCCCGAAGAGAACCAGGATCCACCGCACTTCCAGCAAGATAGTTCGCACTCGTAGGACTGCGGCCGAAGCTCGCGAGTGCATTTCATTTCTTTTACCCCTCGTCTTGATTACTTCATTTTGTGGTGTTTATCAAGGGGCATAGCTAGCTCCTTATATTTTTGAGACTTCAGTCAACATGATGTATATATTAGACCATGGCTGGTATATTTAAATCATGTATATTTAAACTCTGCTAGTGCAGTATTTTGTATTTACTAGCTTCATGATCATATGTGACATATAATTTAGGATGCCTTTTTACTTTCATGTATGATATACTCTTGTACTTGTGTTGCTGGATTAATATAATAGAATTTATCGGCCTTAGGACTGACGTCATAGCATGCTAGAGTTCACCCATTTATCTTCTAGACAACCTTAACACATTGTGGCTTACTTCGATATTCTGCAAGGTGCGGTTGGCTATGTTAGTTCCCGTATTTATCCAGTATTCTGGGAGTGGGGTGTGACAGAGAGGGAATGTTTTAGTACAGCAGATGGAAGGGGAAAGTAGTGGTGTGTGTACTAGTTATCCACAACTAGTTAGCAAGTAAGAGAATAAAGCCTGCAACAGACATTAGCAAGAGGAAAGGCAATACAACAAGGTAAGTTGCTGTTGCAGGCAGTTTTGAAGGAATTTTCTGCAGAACTTGGTTCCAGAATTTGAGTGCAGGCCAAGTGGAAGGAAATCAGGTTTAAGCCTTGCTTTAAATAGGTATCAATAGGTAGTGCATGTGCACATACAAGTGCACATGTGCTCACAGTTAATATCAGTGGAGATTTAGTATCATGGATACCTGGAGATGAGTATACTGCCTAGAGCTTGGTATGGGTACATGAGAGTGTTAGGTAATATGATACCTGGAGATATCTAATACCAAGTAAGAAGTAAATATCTATATGCACAAGGGTATTGGGTTATACAGTATCAATTAAGAAATTTGAAAATGTGCAGGTATTAGGTGCAAGTGTATTACTATGAGATTGGTTGATATCATGAGTATCATAGAGTTGGGTGAGAGTTGAGTATTAGTTAAGTATTGGGTATTTGATAGGATATTGTAATGCTATATACATGATATAGATATATTAGTTTATATGATATATATATATATATATATATATATATATATATATATATATATAGTATAGTGAGTCAACTAAAGATAGTATTAGCTAGTTAGCTAATACCTTCTAGTATGGACTTAGAAATCTAGGTATGACCTAGAATCATCTAGATTAGAATTGTAATCAACCTAGAAGTTAGGTATGGATCTAAAATCAGGAGTTGACCTAGTATTGACTATTTTGACCATAAAAGTCAACCTTTGACCTAGTTTGACTAGAGAGACCATGTTTTGACCTAGAACCCATATTTTAACTTATTTAAACTTGTATATCCCTTCATTACACCCAATGATATGATATTTTATATATAGGTTTATGTGATACCAGTTCGGACACCGTTCTACCTCATTTGCTCAGGATCTCAGATAAGTACATTCTCTGTTAGTTTTTAGTACTTGATATTCGCATATTCTAGATCTGTTTACTTGATTCTGACACCATGATTACACGGACTGGTATTATATGGATCAAGTCAGAAGATGCTATTTATTTGATGTGTGCATCGTGTACTCCTTACACATGTACTTTATCGTGTGCATTGGGTATTCCTTGGGCTCGTATCTATTCATGTGCTCCGTATGCTTATATTATATTCATGTGCATAACGTGTCGTGACTGGATCCATAAATATTAGTTGGGGCGAGGGAGTAGGAGTTGGTTATATGATCAAACATTTAGCTTATTCGTGAGCATGCCAATTATATGATACACGTATAATTGAGTTACCATAGTATAGACTTATGCAGTCTAATACAATTACTTAATGAACTTGTACTTTAAATCACTTATATAGTATCACTAGTTCTCTTGTTATTGTTCACACCATAATGCTTGCATCTATTTTTCCAGTTATTCTTGTGATTATATGCCTAGGTCAGCTGTATTTTCTATTTCATAGTACCTGTGAATCTTGTATTCTTTTCTATTGCTATTATATATTCTCTACCATGTATATGAAACTGCTTTTAGAGTATTGTACTTCGTTTCAATCCTAATTGGATATATTTTTCCAGACGACTATTTATAGGATTGGTGTCCTACCTACTATGGCCCGCTGGACGGAGAGCTAGCTGTGGTAGCACCCTTAGCCCAGGATGATCTGATACCATTTATCGAGGAGACACACCTAGCTATAGCAGACCCTTAGCTAATATTAATATTTATTGTACTGGATATGTCTCCAGCATTAGACTATGGAATGTTGATTACATTGGGACCATTTATGTTATTGTTAGACTCTATACTTGTTATTGATATGACTGTGATTTCTCTTTTGTTTATGATATCGTGCCATTATCTGTCTCTAGTTTGGTAATTGAGTATTGATGCTATATATTTATCTTATCCTCCTTTGGGGTTGAGTTACCATTGACAGGTTGTATATATATCTTGCGTGAGTTTGTTAGATAGTATTGTAGACCTTTACAACATTCTACCATCGATGCTGCGGCGTAGGCTGGACGTACCCCTGACTGATGTCCAATTTTTTGGTACGGGTCATGACACAGTCGTAGTGTTGAACACCTATTACTTGCGAAGTTGATTGAGTTCCCTATAGGTAACTTTGACGTTATCTTGGGCATGGACTGGCTGAGATACAGTCATGCTACGATAGATTGTCATAGGGGTAGAGTGTTATTTTGTATGCCTGGTTTGGAAGAGTCTACAAGAAGAAGGAGTTGCGACGGTAGAAACGGAAGGAGAACCGATACCCAAGATAGTTGACGAATTCATGGATGTCTTTCAAGAAGAACTTCCAGGATTACCTCCAGTTCGAGAGGTAGAGTTCAGTATAGAGTTGATGCAAGGAACGAAGCGTGTATCTCATAAGGTTTACCAGATGTCACATTCTAAACTTAACTAATTGTATCAAAATATTGAAGAGTTGAAGGCGAAGAAATTTATTTGTACCAGTGGGTCACCATGGGGAGCCCCAGTAGTGTTGTTACGTACCAGAATCAGAATACTGGAGAGCAGGGGAGTGACTCAGCCAACTACACCTTACGGAATATCGAAGTAACCCACAATATGCTAAGATTGTCTAGTGACAAGGGGGTGCATGCTACAATCAAGTCACCTAGGGTTAAGAGTATCTATGTCTCAATCATCAACCAAGAAACGATAAGAATAAACATGTAAGATAAAGCAGTTAGGCGACCCTGACGCTCTATCAGAATGATCATAAAACTAGTTATACAGGATGGTACACTCGTACATAGTCAAGAGTACATGACTGTAAGTCAGCCGCGACATGAATAATATACAATCATGTAGGGTAACTAATATCCAGATGAACCGGCTTACATGTGTCGTCGGCTAAACGCCAGAAAGGTAATACAAAATTATACTCATAGTGGGAAAGAAGAAACCCATGCAAGTTTCTCGACGGACATCCTCCTTGTGTGCGCCATCTGTCAAATACATGACAGGATCCTCGGGCTTTGCTACTAAACCTGTCCAAACAAAACCAGCAGGGTCATGCCCTGATAGCAAATACCACAAAGGAGCACAAGTAAATAAAGCAAAAACCAATAAAGTACATAAAATAGGAATCTGTGTTACAACTGCAAGTGTATGATCTTTCATCGGAGCAGTATGACACCTCTACAACCAAACAAGGACAAGAGGTGTCACACTACTCTGAGATAGGGTACGACTCACCAATTATAAACATAACGAAGATACAACACATTAATATAATCCATGACATACGTGCCATAATAGAAGCTAAGATATAGATATAATATACAGCTTCAGTACATGACCTATTATGACATATTGACGCAACCCTACAACCAAACAAGGACAAGGGTTGAACCATCGTACCATAATAGTTCATGTGCCTAGACTACCAGTAGATACTCTTTTAAATCGGATAATCAATCGTACGAATTATTATGTTGAGTCTGAGTTATCTCAGAAGAATAATGCAATATTGGAATCCTCAGATCATATTGATGGTGAGGTGGGCTGGCCGAGCCAATAAACGCATAACACATAGTATGTAAGCACCGGTCGCTCGTAAGGCCACTGCGCAAGTAATCATAGAATAATATATATATATATATATAATATAGTCAGATACTGCATTCTACTACTGTAGATGATATACGGTATTCGTTGGGGACCACCATGACGCCCTAGGACATATGTCCAAATGGTAGCTACCATGCATGATCTCGAGATTTAATTCTCTCCCAATGCTCTACAAGTTCAGTTACTTAATTAGCCCTATAGTTATTAGAATATCGTATCGTGGTTACACGATCTTTCTCCTTAGAGGACACACCGTGGTACGTGTATGCAAGGTACGAATCTACATTGTTGCTCGAGAGCCAAATTTGGATTCCTCCAAGTGTAATACAGCAAATCAATCAAACAAACATCCTAACAATGCTATGGTTGTTGACACACATATCATGCCCGTGTTGGGAAAATAATATAATAATATCCTATATCGCCTAGTATAGGAGGCATTCTCGATGCACAACCCGAAATATCTAATCTCATAGTACGTAGCAAGTTATGTCGTACCTCAGTGCACATTATAATATATTTATATGTAGCACGTAGTAATTATATCAGCACGGATACCAGAAATTAGGTCAAATCACAAACTTACAGTTGGTCATATTAGCCTTATCACATTGGGACACTAGGTCAAAATATAATCTTCTAAAATTAGGTACACAGACTATCAATCAATTGGAAGCCTAAATTTATGAAGTGAACTCCTCGAATTAATGATTTTGCTGCTGAACGTGAGTAAGGAAAAAAATGTGAACTACTCTGGAGAAGATCCATAATTCTTAAACCAAACAAGGACCAAAATTGCAGATTATCTCCCGAGCAGAATTATGCCCCTCACTATTTTCAACGAACAAAAATGATAAGTTAATCTACAAATCTGAGTTTACTCTGGGTTACCACATGGTTTACTCATCATATAATTATATTATGCATATAGTCAATTCTAGCACACAGCTAGGGCTAGCACAGCCTGGTTACCAAGTCCACTCTTTCTTAGAATAACACAAGCAAGAAGCCACGATCAACCACATAGGGTACGATAAAAAATATTCCAAATAAAATAATTAAATCCAAGAAATCGTGGAACGTGTACATAGATTACTAGGATCACATATGATTACATACGCGTATGAGAAGTGAACGCATGGATTGCCGCATAGGACAGGCCATATACACTGATCAGGTGCATGGACAACTAGCAGCATAGGCAACTGCTCGCATGGGCGAGCTGGCCGCATGCTGCCCCAGGCCGCATAGACTGCTTGCCGCATGAGGCAGGTACAGCATAGCGTCACAACAAAGTCTACTTCTTGGAACAAGTGCCAAATTAACGTGTATTTAAATACGTGTCAGTGAAGTGACTAAAGTGATAGATCTGACAGGCCATAAAGTGTGTCAGGAAGAAAAGAAAAAACTATGAAAATATGTGCCAAACAATCAGAGTCATGCGTCCGAAGGAAAGTGGCCACACGCTCTGCTTGTTGCATATGCTTGCTTGCCACATATGGGTCGGTGTCGCATGGAGTTCGATGCCACATTGAAGTCTCTTGGACTTAGCAAATTTCTCATACGTTCAGTGAGTGAAAATACAAGGGTTCAAGGATTAGCTCAAGAACACTTGTGTAATGGTCAGTCATGCATCCAATAAGATGGACATATGCTGGTTGGCTATGCGACATAGAGTCAAACCGCATAAGGATCATGCCGCATGGAAGTCTCAGCCACATATTACGCTGGCCGCATGAGAAATTTGTCTACTCCAAACAACAAGTTCAGCCATGGCAGAAAAGCTCCATAGATTTAAAAATTATTTTGTTCATAAAAACTTTATTTTAACTCCAAATCCAGTGAAACAAAAGCCAAAATGCTCGAAATAAAGTTCTCCATCAACCGCAAAAACTGTTTTCTAAAATACCATATTTTAATAGATCAAAACAAAGAAAAACTTTTGGAACCCATGAAAACTCTAACATTAAAACTCAAATCTATTCAAAATCGTTCATCAAAACCAAAAACTCCAAGAATGACAACTAATGAGAACATCACGGAGAATATTTTCCATCAAACACATTTTTATTTACTATTCATATAAAAAATCTAAAAAATTATGGCTTCACCAATTTGAGCAAGATGTACTTGCCTTGGTGGACTAACAAACCTCTTCCTAGAACCAAGTCTAGGGCTAGGTCTTAGGGTTTCGGTTTTGATCTCTTGAGGGAAGAAGGAAGAGAAAGGAAGAAGTAAAGGAAAGAAATGAAAAATGAAAGAAAGGAGAGAGAAAGAGGAGTATATATACACAAGAAGGGAAAAGGGTATTCTAGTCATGACTAATCCTTATGCAATCATAACCATCCAAAATAGGCTTAGTGGTTCCAAGAGTGAACTGGGTCAGATATCCATCCTATATATGGGTCCTAGTACGGGTCCATGGCAATTGCCAAGGTGTTCACTACTAGTCTCGGGTAGTCTCCCACAATAAACATGAATGCAATTAAATAAATATAACATATTTAATAGGAATTATTATATAAAATACAGCATGAATGCATTTACAATTTTTTTTAAATATCACAAATTCAAGAATACCAAGTCTGGGAACGGGTGTGACATCTCTACCCACCTTAGAAAAATTTTGTCCTCGAAATTCGCTAGGCTAATCGAGCTGATCACCAAGCAAGACAAAATTTATAGACCAAGTAGAAGACACATGATCCAATCAAAAAACTCATGATCCAGAAAATCTCATAACCTAATGAATCTCATAAACTACAACTAACTGAATACCAAGCATAACGAAATAGGCAGGAAATAAAAATAACAGCAATATAATAAAGGTGCAAGCAATCCACACAATCAAAAGGAAAGAGAAAGAACTGGAGGCATACAGATACATATGTCTCCTGAGTCAGTCACAATAGGAACTCGTCCTCACTGGCCTATGCTGACTCCCAAAATGGATAGGGGTCAAGTCTCGAGATAAATTGGTACCAAAGATTTAGTCAAGAACATGACTCTTCCCAGGACGTACCTTCATAGTAGGGGTATATGACATACATAATGTATCATGAGATACAAAGGCAGATGAGTGAGACAAAAGATCATCTCCACTTGCTGAATATACGAAACCCAAAAGATAGATAAAACTGGAAGAACTCAAATCTCACCCTCGACTTGACCAACTTCTACTACATCTGTTCTAGCATGCCAAACTTAGCTTGCACATATCTTGGTGCTGTTGGAACTCTGTCATGAGGATGTCTCTGCTGACCAAACTGATATTTTCTCTGGTGAAACACCTGTGCTTGCATCAACATCGGACGTTGGGCTAACGGCCGAATGGCTAAAACAGGCTCTTGATATGGAACTGCTCCTCGAGCTGGCAATGCTAGAAATTGTTGATATGGTCCTCCCTGTCTCTGTATTTGTGGGCAAGTAGCTATCATGTGGTTAAAACTGTCATACCTCAAGCATATTCCACTTGCCATCCTACATACATCCCGAGTGTGACTTTTTCTGCCATAATAGGTTTATCCTACTGGATTCACCAGACGTTGTTGATGTTGTCTCGGCTATTGTTGCCAAGTTTTCATTGTCTTATCAGCTATCATTAGCCCCCGTGGTGCCAAATAACGAATATGAATGCTGGATGCTTATCCTCCATCTGTGTTATGGGCATGAGACCTCTTATGCCCTATAGTCCTCGAAGCTAACCTCCGTAGGGTAAGCTCATGTCTCCTGGCTGCTATCAACACGACATTGAATATCTGGTAGTCATGTCCTTCAACTAGTTACAAAATCTCAAGATGAAGCCCTTGCTGGAATCTCATAGCCCTTGCTTGCTCCGTCGTTACTATAGCTAGAGCAAACCTTCTCAACATGCAGAACTCTGCTGCATATCCATCTACTGTTCTGTCGGATTGCCTGAGATCAATAAATCTCTGCTTCAGCTTGTATTAAGCCAATACTCTGATATACTTGGCTCTGAACCTGGTCCTGAAGTTATCCCAAAAGATAGGAAGCCTCAAGCCGACTGCATCGGTCGCCCACCAGTCACGAGCAAGATCTTGTAGTTATAATCGGAGTCGGTCGAGTTGCTCCTATGCTGGAATCTTAGCTGCCGCCATGATCGTCTCAATGTATTGAAGCCAAGCATCTGCCGTAATAGTATCCTTTGTGCCATCGAAATAGCTCGAGTTGAGTCGACAGAATCTGTATGACGTCCCATAATCTTCTTCTTCACTCTCCTCCAGAGCCGTTTGTAGTCCTTAGTTTAACAGGACGTTCTTCTCTTATTGTCGAAGCTACTGGTGCTGTTGTACTGCTATTCGATGCTATTGCTTAGCTATCAGACCTCTGATAATTTCTAACAGTGTCGAGACATCAAGTGCTGCTAGTATTACAAGAACTGTCGGGGGTACCGGGATCTCTGGTACATGTTGCCCACCCATTGGCTCTACTCGAAGCTGATCTTGAGGAAGTACCATCTTTTGCTAGCGCTTAATAGGATCTTGCTCTGCTAGCTTTTCTGCCACATCTGCTACTTAACAGGCGGGAAAGTGGTGCCCCTGAAGGAAAAGGACACCAAGACATCAAATAATAGGACAAAAAAGAATAAGAAATTAAACTGTTGATAGTTCAAGCTCGGTGTCGAAGAAGATGAATTCAGGATATCAAAGTAAACAATTTTGATTGAGACTCCTAGAACAAGACACCCCATAAGTATGAAAAGACAGACCTGTATGGGCCACCACTAAAACCTGAATAACGCAAGCAAGAAGCCACGATCAATCACATAAGGTACAATAAGAAATATTCCAAATAAAATAATTAAACTTAAGAAATCGTGGAATGTGTACATAGATTAATAGGGTCGCATAGTGTCACATACGCGCATGAGAAGTGCACGCATGGATTGCCGCATGGGACAGGTTGCAAGCACTAATTAGGCATATGGGCGAGATGGCTGCATGGACGAGCTGGCCGCATGTTGCCCCAGGCCGCATATGGCACCAGGCTACATGGACTGCTTACTGCATGAATCAGGTGCCGTATAGTATCACAACAAAGTCCACTCCTTGGATTAAGTATCGAAGTGACGTGCATTTAAATGCGTATAAGTTAAGTGACTCAAGTGATTGATGTGACATACCATAAAGTATATTAGTAAGAAAAGACAAAACCATAAAAAGATGTGCCATATAATCAGAGTAATGCGTCCGAAGGAAAGTGGCCGCATGCTCTGCTTGCTGCATATTCTTGCTTGTCGCATATGGGTCAGTGACATATGGAGTTTGATTCCACATTGAGGTCTCTTGGACTTAGCAAATTTCTTATTCATTCAGCGAGTAAATATATAAGGGTTCAAGGATTAGCTCCAGAACACTTGTGTAATGCTCAATCCTGCATCCAATAAGATGAACGAATGCTGGTTGTCTATGCGACAAAGAGTCCAGCCGTATAAGAATCATACAGCATAGAAGTCTCGGCCGCATATTACGTCGGTCGCATGACAACTTCGTCTTCTCCAGACAGCAAGTTCAGCCATGGCAGAAAAGCTCCAAAAATTCAAAAAATATTTTGTTCATAAATTTTTTTATTTTAACTCCGAATCAAATGAAACAAAAGCTAAAATGCTCGAAATAAAGTCCTCCATCAACCATACAAAATATTTTTTAAAATACCATATTTTAATAGATCAAAACCAAAAAAAACTTTAGGAACCCATGGAAACCCTAACTTTAAAACTCAGATCTACTCAAAACCGTTCATTAAAACCAAAAACTCCAAGAATTTAAACTAATGAGAACATCAAGGAGAACATTTCCCATAAAACATATTTTTATTTACTAAGCATTTGAAAAATCTAAAAAATTGTGGCTTCACCCCTTTGAGCAAGATGTACTTGTCTTGGTGGACTAACAAACCTCTTCCTAGAACCAAGTCTAGGGCTAGGGCTTAAGGTTTCGGTTGGGAGCTCTTGAGGGAAGGAGGAAGTGGAAGGAATAAGTAGTGGAAAGAAATAAAAAATGAAAGAGATGAGAGAGAAAGATGAGTATATATACACAAGAGGGAAAAGGGTATTCTAATCATGAGTAATCCTCATGCAATCCTAACCATCAAAAATAGGCTTAGTGTTTCCAATAGTGAACCGTGTCAGATATCCATCCTATACACGGGTCCTAGCACGGGTCTATGACAATTGCCAAGGTGTTCACTATTGGTCTCGGGTAGTCTCCCACAATAAACATGAATACAATTAAATAAATACAACATATTTAACTGGAATAAATATGTAAAATACAACATGAATACATCTACATGGAAAATTTTAAATATCATAAATTCAAGAATACTAAGTCTGGGAACGAGCGTGACAAGTGTTAGTAAAGAAGAAGGATGGATCGACCCAACTATATATTGACTATAGGCAGTTGAATGCAGTGATGCAATACGAGAGGGAGATATACCAAAGATAACATTCAGGTCACGATATGGACATTATGAGTTCTTAGTGATGCAATTCGGATTGACCATGGATCAGTTTATGGTAGTTTTTATCGACAATATCCTGGTGTACTCCTGTAATAAATAAGAACATGAAGAGCATCTCACGAAGGTGTTACAGACTTTGAGGGTGCACCAGTCGTATGCGAAGCTTAGCAAGTGCGAGTTCTAGTTAGATCATTTTTCATTCTTGGGACATATCATCTCAGGAGCAAGAGTATCAGTGGATACCAAAAAGTTGAAGCGGTAGAGAATTGGCCAATTCCGGAGACCGTGGCAGATGTGCACAGTTTTTTTGGATTAGCAGGGTACTTTAGGAGGTTAGTGTCAGATTTTGCAAGGATCTCTGCACCGATGACCCGGTTGATTCGAAAGGATGTTAAGTTTGTATTGTCAACGGAATAAGAGGCCGTTTTTGAAGAACTGAAGAAAAGGTTGATCTTGGTATCGATCCTGACACTTCCAGTAGGATCAGGAGGGTTCACAGTGTATTATGATGCATCAGGGAAGGGTCTTGGATGTATTTTGATGCAGCATAGAAGAGTGATAGCATATGCATCACAGAAGCTTCGGGATCACGAAAAGAATTACCTGACTCACGACTTGGAGTTGGCAGCAGTGGTCTTTGCGCTCAAGTTATGGAGGCATTACTTGTATGGTGATCGGGTAAAACTATTTACAGACCATAAGATTTTAAAATACGTATTCACCCGGATGGATTTGAACAAGAGGTAGGAAGATAGCTGTAATTATTAATGGATTATGACTTAGAACTTCAATATCATCCGGGCAAAGCTAATATAGTAACAGATGCTCTTAGCAGGAGAGGTGGTATATTTTTCCTGACAATGCAGAAGCATATCCTAGAAGATTTTTGAGAGATGGGCATTGAGATAGTATTTACACAAGATGAGGAAGTCCTGGCTAGTTTATAGATACAATCCACTTTGGTATACATAATCAAGGAAGCTCAGGCATGAGATTCATGGACCTAGGAGTTACGAGCAGAATGCGAGTCCAAACTCAGGAAAGACTTGACTACGTGGAGATTTAGAACTCGTCTTTGTGTGTTGAGTTGAGATATACGACAAGTGATCATGACTGAGGCCCACAATTACCAATATTCTATCCATTCTGGCGGCACAAAGATGTACCAAGATATTAAGCAACACTTCTGGTAGAACGGGTTAAGCAAGAGATAGCACGTTTTGTTTCCCGATGCCTGATATGTTAACAAGTGAAGGCAGAGCAGCAGATGCCGACAAAATTGTTACACCCTATCCCATTTTAGAGTGAAAATAGGATCATGTTACTATGGACTTTGTGATCGGTTTACCTATATCCCTGACCGGATGAGATACAGTTTGGGTGATAGTGGATCATCTCACTAAAGTGGCATATTTTCTTCCTTTCAGAATTGGACAGTCTACAGAACAATTGGCATATATTTATATACGGGAGATTGTGAGGCAATATGACGTACCGGTGAGCATAGTGTCAGACCGAGATTATTCGAGGTTCACTTCTCATTTTTGGAAAAGCTTACATGAGAGATTGGGTACTAAGTTAAAATTTAGTACGGCGTACCACCCTCAGACAGATGGGCAGTCTGAGAGAACTATCCAAATCTTGGAAGATATGTTACGAGCCTATACCCTAGATTTTGGTGGATTATGGGAGAAACACCTTCACTTGGTAGAATTCTCGTATAACAATAGTTATCAGGCCAGCGTCCATATGGCATATTTTGAGGCATTATATTAAAGAAAGTGCCGGTAACCGTTAGCTTGGGATGACATTGGTGAGAGAAAGATGTTGTGCCCATAATTGATCACTCAGACTGTAGAAGTTGTCAAGCAGATCAGAGAGCGGCTGCGGGTTCAGCATGTTCGACATAGCCATTGGGCATATCAGCATCGTAGGCCTCTAGAGTTTTGTGTCGGCGACCACGTAGTTTTGTGAATTTTGCCCACCTATGGAATCATTAGATTCGGGGTTCGCAGGAATCTTAGTCCAAGATACGTTGTGCCGTTTGACATTCTCGAGGGGGTAGGGTATATTTTTTATCGTATTTTCCTTCCTCCTTTGCTTCATGAGGTGTATGATATATTTCATGTGTTTCAGTTACGTAGGTATATCCCTGACCCAAGCCATGTCCTCGACCATTCTGAGGTAGTCGTGGGTACTGATTTGTCTTACGAGGAACTACATTTTGGACCGAAGAGAGAATGTACTCAAGAAACGGATATCCTTATTGTTCGTGTCGCTTGGGGGCACCACTCTTTGTGGGAGTCAACATGGGAACGCGAGGATGATATTTGGTCTCGGTATCCGTACTTATTTCACTCACAAGTTATATTTCTTCATATGCTATTTTCTAATTCTGTGATCATTGATCACCTTGCTAAAGTGCTATTACTATTGCTATGTGTATATTATTTTGTTGGCTTGTATATTGACTGTGATTGCTTGTAACTAGATGTGCTTGTCCTGATGTATCTAGTTGCTTTAGTAATGAAATTTCGAGGAGAGAATTTTTCTAAGGGGAGTAGAGATATCACTCCCCAATCCTGTATACTCGGAATATACTCAAGTTGGCGCACTTTTGGTGTGTTTTCATTTTGGTTCACTTTGAGTATACTTCAAGAACACAGTTTGTCACGCCCCAGTTCCAAATATAAGGAACTGAGCCACGTGGCAATGGCCAGCGGGTACACTTCGACGAGCATCCCAATCTAATGGACCCGATGGAGTTCACCTAAGCTATAAAGTACAATGATAAAACCCAACACATGACACATAGACAGTGAAACTAAATCTCATCCACAGACATCAGATATATAAAGCACATAGAGAAAATCATAACTACTAATGTGCAGAAGGAAAATAACATGGAAAAATATATTATAGTACAAATACGAGAAGAGTCCCACGGGAACAAACCCGCTAGTACAAATACTGAAATGAAGGAAAATATTAAGATAACTAGGAACGATATCTGAAAGCTAGATAGTAATACCGTTCCAGGGTGCATTCACTACCAGAGATCAAACGAAGTCCTCGGGAATGATCTCGTCCTCTGAGACAGGTCCTGTTCCTTGATATGCACCAGTCCGTACTCCTCTGCGTAGTCCTCCTCGCCTAAGCCTGGAAGGGAACCAGGTCCTCAGAGGGACGTAACAAGGTACAAAAATACAGCATGCCATAGTATAATAGAAGCAAACAAGTGTAACTCTGGTATGGACTGTCCAAAATATTCGACGTAACAAGGGAACCATGTCCTCAGAGGGACGTAATAAGGTACCTAAGTGAGACACTATTTGAAGACAATGTTCGATGCATGGGCTATCCAAAATAAAACTGTAGCTCCGAACACAGAGACACACGAGGCGTACCGTAGCTCTGAGCACAGAGTCACACGGATGATACTACTACTCCGGATACAGAAACACTACATAAATAGGATATATACATATATATAGCGCATGCAGAGGAGCCCAAACGTCTAGTAACTGTCTTTCCCTTCCCAACCGGTCAACGAGTGTTCGCTAAACCTGAACCTTTATCTAACAGTCTAATCATACTGAAGTAACTATTAACGATCATGACCCTAAAGTCGTCCCAGTTTTTGGTCACGCTGACAGTATCAGGATACAGGAAATCTGGCATGATGACAGTATCTGAATGTGTCCTAGGGTTATGATGTAACCAAGTGTGTACCTCAAGGTGTTGCAAACATCTATCAATCGTTACCAGACATTACCGAGGAACGTCTTCACCCGGTTATGACCCGAACGCAAGGTAACAATTCTGATCCAAAATGCACAGAATGCATATAATAAATAAATAAAAATCTGGTAATTGAAATTCAAGGTGGCAAGGTACACTTACCTAGATCCGGATGCTGAAGATGGGTCTCCGGTACAACGTCCAAGTTCGCGGGTCCCGTAGTACCTAGAGACGAGATACAAGCTCAATCAATAAACTATCACGAAGCTAAAATAAGAGGTGACACACGTCTAGCATAGGCTTCAATCATTATTACAAGCTCACATAGTCACTAAGCTAGATGGTTGACCATAGTTGACTAGAGGTACGTTACATCTAATATGATTAATCACCTATATAATATCATCAGACCAAATCCTCAATCCCCTATATTCATCATGGTATTTTTTAGTAGTTCAAGTCCTGATCATCCTCAGATTTTACCCTAGTATTCACAGACGTTATCATGCACATTTAAATATGTCATCCTCGAAATAAAAATTTATAATTATTCAACATTCTATTATATAGTCATCATTACCATTTCACAATAAATAACTACTCCTCAATTAAATTCATTATTAATTATCAGCTATCAATAAATGACTAATATTTTGGCATCCCAACACCATTTCAAAATAATTAAACCTGTTCCTCAATACCCATCATAATGCATGAAAGAAATATAAAACCCTAAAGATCTCATATCTAGCATTCATAAACCCTAAGCTCAATGTAACATTCAAAACCCTAACCCTAACTAGGTTATATGTAACAAATACACAATACTACACTACACAAGGAGATGGGAGAGAGGTTACCTCGGTGGCGGCATATGGTAAAGGTTGATAGCGGGAGAAGGTCGACAGCAATATGGAGAAGACGGTGGTGGTCGGGGTAGTAGTTGGCCGAGGGGGAGGTTGCTGCGTAGAGACGGGATGGAGGTGGCAGCATGTGGAGCTGTTGTGGTTTCTCGCCGGAGGGAGCGGGGTCGAGATGTGGAGGCCGGTGGTGAGGGTGGTGTTTGGTAGCAACCGTGGATGGCCGGAGTACGGTGTAGGCCGGTCGGGTTGGTGCTGGTGACGATAATGATGAGGAGAGGAGGTTAGAGATGATGGACGTGGCGGTGGAGGGTGGAGCTGGCCGAGGTGGACGACAGCTGTAGCTCGCTGGAGTGGTGAGGATGATGGCGGGGGAGATCGAGGGAGTAATGGTCGGGTTGCTGGAGTTGATGGCAGAATCGTGGAGTGGAGGAGAAGACACAGTGGAGGATCTTTTTGGTGACTCGCTGGAGAAATCTGCGGGTGGAGGATATTGGTGCTCCAGCGAGGTCGAAGGGGAGAAGATGGTAGCAGTGGCGGTGGTAGCAGTTGTGGATGGTCGGATATTAAGAGGTGGGTGACCAAAGATTAAGAGGTGGGTGGCTCTCGGATGCTATGAAGGGAATAAGAGGTGAAGAGGAAGAAGAAAAAGAAGAAGAAGAAGAAGAAGAAGAAGAAGAAGAAGAAGAAGGGAAAGAGAAAATGAGGGGTGGTCGGCTGTTGATGTAGGAAAAGGGAGGAGAGAGAGAGGGGGTTTCTATGCTCCTTGGGATTAGGACCGGCATTGGGAAATGGGGGTGAAGGAGTGATTATATAAGTGAGTGTATGGTGAGGATGTTGTCTCATTTTGAATGGAGGGTCCAGATTTTACATGGAGAAATGTACATCTAAAGAGGAGAGAGATGATTGATATGACCGGTCAAGAGATGAGAGAGAGGGTTTCTTCATTGGCTTGGACCAATAGGGTGGTGACACCTATTTCCATATTTGAAAATAAGCCCCTTAACTTTTGGGTAATTACATATACATGTAAAATGATGGAGATTTGGTGTGGGAAGTAGAGGAGTTAAATTAGAGCACAATGGATTATGATTTTGAGTGACAAAAAAGTCCAGTGCCTAGGTTGGCTTGTCAAGTCAAGAGTGCAATAATTAGTTGGACATTATGGGGTATCTTTGGGTTCCAAATATTGCAACAATGGTAGGGTGCACCAAAGGTTAAAATAAAGAATCAGAAATGGCAACACAAATTCTAAACCTCAAATACCTGATGCTAAACCAAAATTTCTAACCCTATCTAGTCTACCTAAAATAATAATTGAGGGGGTTTACACAGTTGAATGGAGCTTGGCGCACATTGGCTAATATTTATTATGTAGTGGTGGTTGGTTGGGTGTGTGGCTTAGATTTGTTGGAGAGATCCGACGGTTCACTATCCACCCCTTGCCTATATATACCCTTGTTCTCTTTCTCTCTCCTCACTTGTTCATTTCTCTTATTTTTCTTCTAATTTTCTTTATTGGCAAGTACATCTTACAAATCTAAAAAAATAATCGTCTATAATTTTATTCTTAGTATTTGTTATTGTAATTAGTTTCTAGTAGTTTTCTGATTATAGTTAGTTCTTGGAGTTTTCAGATTTGAGGTGGTTAATAGTTTATATCTTGATTTTATTATGAGAGTTTTTGTGAGTATATTTTCCTACGGAATGATCTTCCAAAAATGAGATATTTTTAAAAGATGTTGTTTTTTGATTTCGAGCTTATATTTTCCCTTGATTTCTGGTTCTTGTTTCTTGAGGAATGGAGCACTATCATAGTCTCGAGCTTGATCTCTGAGTGCATCAATGGTGGGTTAGTTGGAGAAGAAGAACTGTGACAAGAAGTACACAGGAGGATTTTTATCATGGGTGAAAATTTAGTGTGACCTGTAGTCCATGGGTACATATTGAGTCTGACTCGCATTCCTTACTCGTGCGTACTTTAAGAGTACTACCAATTTCTTACAAAAGAATGTCAAGGGAATAAATTTTTGAAAAAATCCTTCTTTACGTACTTTTGGAAGAATTTATCCTCTGGCGCAAAATTGATGTACTAACGAACAAACAAAACAAAAGTGCGCCAGTCTACCTTTCAGCGCACTTCTGACCAACTTTCTATTGATTGGCGGACTTTTAACTAAATTAACATATCAGCGCACAATTGACACATTATGCATTAACTATCAAAGGTGTTCCACTCTTATATATATAACCCTTGCCACATTTTTTGGAAGCTCAACGATTGGTGCACTTTTGATGGATTAATAACCTGATACACTTGTTAACTCTTGGCGCACTCTTACTCGGTTCAGTCTCGATAGGCGAGCTATAACTTTGGCATGTCTCGATTCTCGAGGCCCTCGACTGTCGTTTCCTCGACTTTCGTGCCACCTGGGGACTCGTATTTTATCTTGTATTTGTTTTGCACATGCAAAGTGCTCCTATTCTCATAATTCTTGATTTGTGCGCCAGTTTGCTTACATATGTAGAATGCACCTATTCTTGTAATTCTTGATTTGTGTGCCACATCTTCCTGCTACTCTATTATCGATTTTGTGTGCCATATTATAGACTTATGTGCCATGACTTCTGTGACCTAGTGTTATAGGTTTGTGCGCCATATAGTTGCTTGCTCGTGCATAGTGCGCCACTATTCCTGACTAGCCTATATTGGCACTTAAAAAGTGCACCGACCCAGGACATCTTGTGATTGATTGTGCATGCATGGGTACTATTGTGCACTTGATTGTTATTCTAGATTAGTTAATCTTGACCATGATTGATGATCTATGACCCTAGAATTTGAGAAATTAATGAGGCATTCATGACCTTGACTCGATCATATGAGATATTAGATTCCTAATTAATTATGACTCCTGACTTGATCAAAATATGATTCATGTGACCAACTGATAGGTTTGGTATCCTGACTTGGTTACTACACTTTTCCTGCTTGCCTGTTTATAACGGCTATATTATACACTGAGTGTGGGACATTGACCAACATGTACACTGAACGTGATATGATGATTCCTGCTCGGTGCATAATATTATATTCCTGTTATTGGCACAAAAATGATAATGGATCAGAACCATAGCTTGGCTAGGTTTTTTGCTTTTTATATTTAAGATTGAGACAACATTTTCCTATAGAAAGGTTGCAACTGTAACTGATTTACTAGAACGGTGGCCCTACGGAGGACTGGTGCGATAATTAGCGTGATGGACATACGAGAGACTGGTGCGATCATGATTTCCTGCCTGTATAATATTAGCTCGGTTAGCCCAGCTCGATATGGCACGATATGAGGCTGCTTATTATTATTATTATATCTGGGATCACCCCAGACTCCCGATAACAAGCTGTACCATTGTTTGGCTGTTCACTACCAGAAAAATACATATTAGCGATGTCCAAACACGTCGCTAATATGTAAACTAACGTCGCTAAAATAATTTGGCGACGTAATTAGTGACGTTTTTACGTTATCGCATAATACTTGGTCGCTGACAACAAAAATGTCGTTAGTCGTCGTTCTTGCGTCGTATATTTACGATGAGAAGACGTCGCAGAATATACGATGATTAGCGACGTATCGTCGTTAAATTAGCGACGTAAGCTTTGGTCGTAACACGTGGCTATATTAGCGATATTATGGGTGATGTTTTACTATATTAATGCCGACATGGCAAGTTTTGCCATGTTAGCGACGTATAGCGACGTACTAGCGATGTCCATGGTACCAGGTAGTGACGTTCCGATACTTGTTAGCAATGTAACTTTACGTTATTGAACTTCACAAAACGTCATAAAATATCGCTAAATTAAAATTAAAAAATAGGATGCAGTTTGTAAAATATTTTCCAACAAAACTTTACTTGCATTTATAAATTCACAGTTTATATAAATAGACCCGGAGCAACCCTCCGTTGAATTTTCTGGGTTTGTCGACCACTTCGGTGGAACACTAAACACCGATAAATTTATATACAGTTAATATGAATAATAAACTAAACTCACATAGAAAGAAATATACAAAATTATATTATACTAAATATATCTCAAAAAGTAGATAAATAAATTTAAAATAAGTGTCACATGCATCTCAGAATGTAATAAAAAATATGAAATAAATACATCAAAGACCCAAGAATGGGCCAATACACACAAATATACTAAAACTTGTCCAAACAAGGACTACTACTGATCCGGAGGAGCACCACCGCACATATGGGTTAGAAGGAACTCATACTCCTCCTGTGAAAGCGTCACCAATGCCGATGAAGGAGGCAGTAATGGAGTCGGTGTCGATGTCGGTGGACCAGGAAGACGTATCTGATCCAATGCTAGCAATCGAGCATTGTATGAATCCATGGCAGATACCACCATCAAAATGTTATCCGCCACCGATTGACTTAATAAAATCATGTACTACATGTATCCTCGTAAGTGATTCACTTATGGTCGTATACGATCCTTCCAGCTCTATCTGTCTGCGTTCGGTAGACGCGACCAGAGTTGCCAAGATGCGCTCTGTCGTCTGGCTCATAGTCCTGAGCTCCAAAAGTCTATGCCCGAGAAAATTAAAACATGCGATGCAAACTGTAGTCGCTCCATAATCCTCCGTAGCAACTCGTCACGCAGGTCAGCAATCTGAGGTTAATGCTCTCCTGGGCTTGTGCCGACTCCTGCGAAGGCTGCAAGGAATACAAACTAACAGAGGGGGCCCTGGATGACTGCATGACAACAAAGGTGTCATAGGATCCTGTACCGTAGTACATACCCCTATGAAGAATACCAACGACGGTCATTCAGAGCTTGTCCACCGACGGAGCTGTAGAGGGCTGCGAGGAAGTACCATCCCCTCCCTCTTCAGGTGCAGTAGCAGTCGCCTGCTCACGTAGTTTAAGATACTCATCCTAAAAAAGTGGATGCTAACGTCTAAGTTACTTATTACTAACTATATAGATATGTATATTTGCATATTTTCTAAGTTATATTAAAACTAACTTTGGGTAGTAAAATGTACATAGGTCTGCGTAGCCTTCTTATCGATGAGCTTTTTGCCCTTCCAATGGGTGGCCAGGAAGACGATCACCATGCTGGAGTCCTCACCCCTCTGTACCTGTTGAAAATTAAATTATTTATTATTAAAATTAAATATCTTATCCTACTTTCATTAAAATAATATATATTTAATAGAATACATACCAGACGACGAAAATATTTTGTCATAGGAATCGAGCTACCACACCACTTTTCTGCCTTCGACCTAGCCACCTTTACCTTCTCCAATATTTCCTTGAACCTGGGTTTGTCGAATCTCACCTTCATCAAGGTCCACTGCTCAAGCATGATCCAACCATGGATCGATTGTCCGGAGCGATCCCGAGCCTTATGATCGTTGATTGCATCACGGATCAACTTGGCGGCGACGGCAGAAAACTGCTCCTCGATCTTCTCAGTCTGATGTGGTGGATAAAAATAAGTTTTCTATAAGAAGTAAAATAGAGAGTTACATAATATGCATTAATGATTATTGATATTAAATATAAATATATTTTTACCTTGAAATGGGCAAACTAGAATGCCTTTCTATCTTCAGGAGCATCTAAGTAGTTGATCCAAGGACCACCATAGTTCTGCCTCAGAAAATGTCCATTGCTCTTTGTACCGTCGATAGACAATATCTATACCGATAATTAAATTCATGAATATATAGATATAATCATTTGGAAAATATTAACTATTTAACTTACTTATTAGGCACGTCCCTCCAAATCTCCATCCTCGTCTCGTCCGGAGGCACGCATGGAGGATCGCTTTGATCATGCACAGACTAAGTCGGCTTAACCTCCTCCATCTTCTCCTCTGTCTCCATGGTGCCGTCAGTAGGAGAAAGGCTGGTTGGGGAGTAGTCTCAGGCCTAGAACTGCTCGTCTCAGGAGTACTACCACATACCATCAACGGAGCCAGAGATGTGACTGGTCGGTACACTGGAGTACTCTGTGACGAGGATCCAGAACCATTAGATGGTACCAGAGGAGCACTTCGTCTAGAGGATCTACCTCCGAATGATCTGCATCATCCTGTCATACCTGATAGTAATATATGATGATAAAATATAGGCACGATCATAGTCACAACTTGACACCCTAAACTAATTTGTAACGCAAATATACATATAACCAAATGCGACACATAGGGCCCGTCATACACATATAACAAAATGCAACACAAATTCACAAATACACACTTGTAACACTAATTTGGAAGAAAAGTGTGTCTGTGTCGGTGTATTGTGTTAGCACGTGTGTGACATGTCAGTGTGAGTGTGTCCTATCCGTGTGTGTGTGTGAATACGTCGTATTGTGTATGTGTCTATGTGTGTGTGTCTGTATCTGTGTCTGTATTTGTGTTTGTGTCTGTGTCTTGGTCTGTGTCATGTCAGATAGGGTTAGATAGGGTTAGGGTTTACCTATGTCTATGTCAGATCTCACAATATTAATAGAATTGCACAGTAAATAACTAGTAGGGTCACAAGTCTAAATTGATAGTACATTCTACAGTTAAAATATAATACATATCACAAGTCTAAATTAATTTATTTTATTTTCAATCACATTCTACAGTTAAAATGTAATACATATCACAAGTCTAAATTGATTTTTTTTTTTTCAATCATCTTCAGAAAATTCATCTTCTTCGTCTTCCTCGTCCTCCTCTTCCTCTTCATCTTCACTATTATCTACTTCATCTTTGTCTTCATCTTTGGATAATTCTACCTGTTCTACATTATTATTCGTGTAATAAGTAACTTTTGTTGAGTCCACATCTACAATATTTGTTACAAGTGGTAGCTCGTCCTCATGATAAGCTATTTCGTCAAGGTTAAAGGTATTTCTAGCTTTAGCCTTGCATACTATCTACTAGTCCGAGCTCGTTGTTTCCCGTCTAGGATAAGTTATGAAGTACATGAGATGAGCCTAACTTGATAGGAAAAATAGTTCATAGCCTTGATATCTACGCCTGTAGTTTATAACCACAAGACCATGCTTGTAAATTTTCCAAAATTGATCTTAAATCGGATCGAACCATTCATACTTGAATTATACGATATTTGCAGGTTTTGTGCCATAATTATATGCAAACTCCATAATCTCTCGTAAGATACCAAAAAAATTATTGCCTGGATCGACATATTTGTAGTTCGATGATTTGATACACAAATAACTATTTTTCGTGGAATCAAGATTCAGGAAGCTGTCGCTGATTGGAGCATTTGTTGACTTCAACCTAAATCTATTCACACAGTAACTTGGCCATATTTTGACGGTATTAATTGGTCCCTTGGCTAGAGTTCTAATAGATTCAGTCTCGGGTGTTATTAGACGATCGACCTAAATACCAAAGAAATGATAGTAAGTTATTTATTGTGCAAGTGCATACAGAAAAAGTAATTATCGAGCACCTTACATATGTGCTGAACCAAGAAGGAAAATGACGTCTTATTTCTTGTTCTACTTCTTCGTCTGTTATGTAGGTTCTAATCGACCTCAGCTCATCATTATATATTTTGAAAAATAATGAAGCAACAGCTGATTAGTAGCATAATATTAGCTTATACTATTAGATTGAGATGACATAAACATGGACGTGTTAATTACTTACCCCTCTAGCTTCTCCACTTTATCCTTGTTGCAATTGAGTAATATATACAACTGAGAAGACCTTAGCTCATAGTCATTCAAATATCACTCCTTTATTTTCCCAGAAGGCTTTCCGGATGCATTGAATACTTCAGTATTGCATTATTAGATTTCTGATATCTATCGTCGTTTCTCGGAGCTCTCATTCTATTAGTAGCAACATGAGGTTTGAAATACATTGAGCAAAAGTTTGTAATCTCCTCGAGAACATAAGCTTCATAAATAGAACCCTCAACCCGTGCCTTATTTTTTACCTTTCTCTTTAGATGATTCAGATGCCGCTCGAACGGGTATATCTACCGATAATCGACAGGCCCACCAACATGTGCCTCATAGGAAAGATGAATTGACAAATGCTCCATGGAGTCGAAGAATCCAGGAGGAAACACCTTCTCGATCTTGGTGTTATTGCAATGTCCTTTTCTTGTTTTTCTAGATGATCGACTAATAACTTAGTAGAACAAAGATCTCTGAAGAATATACTAAGTTCTGTCGATGGATCCCAAATGACCTGAGGTAAGAATTCCTAAATTATAATCGAAATTAACCTCTCCATGAATACATGACAATCGTGGCTCTTCATACATGTCAGTTTGTTCTCCTTGAGGTTGACACATCTTTTCAAGTTTGACACGTACCCGTCTAGAAATTTTAGGCCCTGAATCCACCTACTAACTCTCCTTTTATCCTCCTTCTCCAGTGAACAAATTTTCTTAGGCTGCTTTAACTTTCCATTCCCCTCCTCTATTAAATGTAACGCATGACGTCAATATATTTCTTCCAAGTCCAACCTGGACTTTGGATTGTCTTTCTCTTCTCCTTTACGTCCATTATAGTATTAATTATGTTGTCAAACACATTCTTCTCGATATGCATGATATCAAGATTATGTTTGATCAGATTGGTGCTCCAATATGACAGATTCCAGAATATACTCCTCTTCGTCAAGTTAGGAGTGCGACAAAATCCGTCATACTTGTACCCCTTATCAGGCTCTTCAATAGAACTTGATAAATCTTTTACCTCTTTCTATATCGTGTATCCGAGCCACCTTGATGGTGGATTGGCCTTATCCACAACATCGGCACGAAAATCATTCATGTTCATTCGGTACGGATGATCTTCAGCAGAAATTGTCGATAAAAATCGAAGAAGGAAGGTTTGCCTCCGTGTTTCAAACGGAAAGCCTTAGTGCGGTCCATGCAATACGACATGAGAGACGGCCATGAGTGGTCCATCCCGAAAATATTCCATAGGACGGAAAGTCGTTGATGGTCCACATAAATGCTACCCTTATCTGAAAATTTTGATTTCTAGAAATATCGTATGTATTGGCACCTACTTTCCACAGTTGATTCAACTCATCTATCAACGGCTGTAAATACACATCGATGTTCCACTTCGGATTATTCAGACCTGGGATAATAATGGTTAGGAATATATACAGAGTTTTTATGCACATCCAAGGCGATAAATTATACAGAGTGACGATCACAGTCCAACACGAATACTGGAAGCTCAAAGTTCCGAATGGGATAAAACCATCAGAGGAGAGCCCCAATCTGACATTACGTGGATCCGAAGTAAAATTTGGATACTCTTGATGAACGTGCTTCTAGAACTTCCTCTACCAGTGGCCTTGTAGCGAGCAACACCACAGAATCTGCATACGCCTTCATCCTTATCGTCTTTGTAGTACAACATGCACCCGTTGCGACATGCATCAATTTTCTCATATTTTATCAAAAGCGATCTCACAATCCTCTTAGATCGGTAGAAGTCTTTAGGCAACTTAGCCCCCTCCGGCAAGATCTCTATAATCAACTCCATCAGTCGGTTGTAGCATTCTTACGACATGTTAAAATCGGACTTTATGCTCAACAATCTTGTAACTACCTCCAAAGGTGAATGATCATCACAACTAGGATATAATAGTATCCTTGCATTCTCCAGTAACTCCATGAACTTTATAGCATCGTCATTCGGTACCTCCTCAGCTGTATCATGATTATCCAGATTGAAAATAGGTCTGGCAACATCAAAAACCATGTTCACGCATCTATCGTCATAATCAGCATGGTCATGGACATCCATATACGGCTCCACATAAGGCTACGGCTCGGATGCTAAAGACACAAGTTCTCCGTATGAGGTCCACTGATAGTAATTCAGCGTGAAATCCCTCGAGTACAAATAATATCTCACATCTACTTATGAGTGATATTTTAAGTTACGATATCTCACATATCATCAGGATGGCAATTGTATATCGACAAATGATGTAGATAGTAATTTAGATCCATTTCTAGATAATTATGCATAGATGAATAGACATCGTTCAAGTATATTATCCAAATTGATGCAAAGATGGATACACATGTTCATGAAAGTAAAAAACTCTGATTAATGCGTGAGTATTCAAGTTTTGAAACTTGAGTATCCATATCGTGATTCATGAGTAGACATCAAAGTAACAACTATATTCATCAAAAAGTTATATCATTTATACCTACTTCTATAACTGTATATTTCTATACCATGGTACAAAATATCACATTGATACTCTCTTATATCTTGACACTAGGATACAGTTCAAATACCCATGACACTAACTATACTTGACACTTCGTATCTTGGTACCAACATACACTCTAGGCCACTCACTCTTGACAATCAACACATATTTATACCTACTTCTATAATTGTATATTTCTATACCCTTATATATGTATCTATCTATATATACTATTAACCCTCACTAGCTCACTCATCCCTCACTCAAACATATATAAATACACACCTCTCACTTGGACACTCTCATACACTTGATACACATATACACACACATGAACACATATACAATACACAGTCTAGATAGAAGGGTATCAATGGATTTGGGGCCTAATATTGCCTTGGTATTATTGGTAATGTGATTACTTATTAAGCTTAAATTTTCTCATTCTTATCAACATACATGAGAACTATCCTTCATACTAGCCTACATTGCAAAAATATATAGAAATCAAATAAAACAAGCTTGGGGGTCGCCGGGATACTTGCCCTAACCCTAGTTTTGTCTCAGTGTCAGTGTTTGTGTGTCCGTATCGTGTCTGTGTTTGTGTTAGTTTTGTGTATGTCAGTGTGTGTCATTACCTATTTTAATAATGAGCATTACACTTATACTTTATAAGTATCATTGAAATAGGAAGTTAAATCACACTATATTATACTTATACAATTGTATCATACACCTAACAATATTGACTAAAACTATCATTACCTATTTTCATAATGAGCATTATACTTATACTATAATTTCCTCTTCACATACACATGCACATATGAATTTTCTATCGCTATGTTTCTTTTCCAAATGAACAAACAATTCTAGGAAGTTAAATCACACTATATTAGAAATTTTCAAAGGAATATAAATATTTGAAATAGGGCTTGTGTGTGTGTGTGTGATAGTATGTGTGTGTTTGTGTCAGTGTGTGTATTTCAGTGTATGTCAGTGTCCGTGTCCGAGTCCAACTCAAACATATCCGTGTTAGTGTGTATGTGCGTGTCTTTCATGTATGTGTCTGTGAAAGTGTGTGTGTATATGTGTCATGTCAGGGTCAGGGTCAGGGTCAATGTCTGTGTCATGTCAGTATGTTTTGTGACGTGTCTGTGTCTGTGCTAAGAGAAAGAGAGAGAGAGAGAGAGAGAGAGAGAGAGAGAGAAAGAGGCCTAGTGTTAGGGTTAGGGTTAGGGTTTACCGAGATGGAGGGGGGGAGGACCGGTGGTGGTGGATGGAGCTGTGGAGAGGAGGACGAGCGGGTGGGGATGAGGAATGTCGCTTGTCGGCTATAAGCACCTGATTTTTTGTATAGGATTATTTTAGTAATTGCAGGATAATTTGAATTTATTTGGTACTAATTAGGCTTAAAATCAAGTGGATTAATTATTTCTTTAATTTTGTATCATTTGGTACTCTTTATAATTGCTTTGATATCTTGAGCACTACACTAGCATTTTTCTTCCAACAACTTCCACCCTTATGACCTAGACTAGCCACTCTACACACACGACCCAGTTGTCACTCCCAATTATACTCTTCCATGCTGCATTTAGACCCTGCAACATTCGTGCCATATTTACTTCATAAAACCTATATTTTAAATAATTGGTCCGGTTGCAAATAAATTAATTTGTACATCGATAAACCAATTACCCTAACCAATTATATACACGTGGCCCACTTACGACAAACTACGTCCATGACACTCTTGTTGCATTAATTTGAGTTCCTTTGTGCTATTTACACTTTATTAATCATCTAGACAATTTATACTACATATGCACATGTTGTCTAACCTCCTTCAATCGAGCCCAAACACCTAGCTACCATCAAACTAACTCCTATGATTCATGCACACACCCATCCCACCTCTAACAACATACCAAATATCTATTTTCATTCTCCAAATTATTTTTAGTAACCTATTGGAATTTAAATTCGAAACTATCCTTAATTGAACTCAAATCCTTGCACCTTCTACCTTGTGAAAATTTAACCATATCAATTAAATATTTAAGTCAATCCACATCCACCCTATGGAAACCCTCACTTGCAAATTTAAGCCTACACTCAATCTTGACCATTGGATTTAAACATCCCACCATAAACCTATTAAAACCCTAAACTAAAGCCAACTCCCATATTCTCCTACCAGCCGAACCCCCCTATTCCCTCACCCGTGGAAACTCCTCCCCCACATTCTTCTTCCTTGGCCTGCCCTTGCCCCCTTGCCATGGCCTGCAGCAGCACTACGCCGCCGCCGGCAAGGTCCCACAGTTTAGCTGCTGCCGCTGCAACTGCTGCTGCCGCTGCTATATATGCTGCTGCTGCTGCTGCTTCCAGCCGCGGCTGCGCCGCCGGAAACTTCTTCCGGCGACCCCCCTGATCATGGGGAGTCCCTCCTACGGTACCACCCCCATGCAGCCCGAGGCCCCCATGACCGGATTACCCTTCCCGCACTCGAGAACTCTCAAATCCGTATCAAAATCTCAGTTTTAACGACCCATCTTCGCGTAGTGATATCTCTGTCCTCGCTCAACGAATCCCCGAACCGCCAACTCTTATAAACTCTCCACTTTACCCTCTTCTAGCACCTTCAATTAGTTTATTTTAGTTTGTAATATTTTGATAGTTATTTGAGTTCTACAATAGAAGAAAAATAGTTTTCAAAATAATAATAAAATTTGTGATAAGGAGTTGGTACGGTCAAATCGGTCATCCTCGTCGTGTACCAATTTCACCGAAAGGCGCGTATATAATTTTCAACATGTGGGATACGACATAATTTGATTTGGTCGCGTTTGCACGACATAATCGACTCTTATCCCACAAAAATCTCCGTATTGCAACTTTTGCAAATAACTAGCCTACTTTGTGCACGCTCGTCGAAATACGACAAAATTTGTGCAATTGGATTTGCAGTATTATGCTGGTCCTGTGACCCATGTTTGGTCTGATTATGAGACTATTGAATGAGGTGCTATTTAGCGGGCCCCACAATCCGTCTCGACATACATTTTTGTGATCGGATCCTTGGATTTCAAATTTGAACATACCGTTGAGTTTGCATCTTCATTTAGAACTTGTTTGACCTATAATTTGTCCTATTTATAGACCTTTGAAGTTGGCACATATTTCGGTGCAAAATGGCCCACATGTGGATCCCACTTTGATCCGAAATTACCATTTTGTCCTGTGTCCAAATTGGATGATAGGGTAGTATTTTCTGACTATCTCACTTATTTTGGGATTTTTGATGATGTCTATTTCAGGATCCGGAGACGTTTGTTTAGCTTTTGTATTTTCTATTTCGTTGCACTTATTGTCTTGCGTCGTTTTAGCACCAAACCATTGCCAGATAAGTATATCTTGCCATGATGACTGTTTATTTACATTCACTATTGCATATTTTATTTCTGTTACTTAGTTTCTTATTTATTTATATTATTAAATTGTGCGTCCAAGAAGACTTGGCTGCAGCGGCGAGATGCGTTATTATTTGTCTATTTATTTATATTATGCATATTGACTTAGAGTTAAGAGACTACCCTGTGATTTTGAGACATCTTTATATTTTATTTGGCCGTGACACATTTGTTACACGAGTTGTGAGTCTCATGTAGGACACGAACTTGCGTATTAGGCTGGCCAACAGTACGTAAAGGTCGTACGACTGATAAGGAATAACTACTAATAGAAATATCATGTTTTAGCGGACTTAGAAGTTGCTAGAGGTGTTTGCATGTTATGGATTTACATGTTAGTAGCATTGGGTGGGGAGAACAATAAATAAGGGTATGTGACTCCTTTACAATTTTCTTTTTGGCCCGTAAGCTCCACCGGAGATGCGAGACGTTATGAACCCATTATTTATTGTAGTCCTATGACGATCGAAAGACGTTATGCATGTGGATCCTGGATCTCCGAGATAACTATGCCCATCCCATTATTTTAGCCAGATAGTCCATACGTGAAGAAATTGTTCTTAAAATTGCATATCACAGAGACGGTTATGTGACCACTTTTGGATGTTTATTTTCAGTATATTGTGGCATACTTTTAGGTATTTTGTTATGTCCCTCTGTTGACCTGGTCCCTTTTTAGGTATAGGCGATTGTAACTATTTGTAGGAGCACAGATCTGGATATGCTACTTCTTTCTCTTTCGAGGAGGTCTTTCCTTCGAGCCTCTCTGATCATTAGGTGATGAATCACCGCGCCAGCGATTCCGCGGGACGATCTTTTTTACCGGGACGCGATACCGCGCGAGCCTAGAGTTGCGTCCGCACGAGGCCAATACCGAAACGACCGTTGGTAACTAGTTCGCAGAGTCGTCATAGAGGAAACATAGAATAAACACAAATATTTAATCCAAATCAAGCTCTATATTGATATGAAGTAAAGATTACAAGCGGTGCTAGGCCGAGATTACAAGTCGCTCATGCTCTCTCTCTCTCTCTCTCTCTCTCTCTAATGAATATGCCCTTAGGCTTAGAACCGATTCAAACGATCTGGATGATGATGTTCCCATATATTATGTCTCATATATTTGAGCTCCAGGTCTGTGCGCCACACTCCAAGACGCCAAGTGCGGTCCGACGTCTCATTGCGTTAAGCGATCTTCGAATCCGTATGAGTTCTCCCTGCACCCTCTATGCAACCTGGTTGGGTATCAGTACTTTGAATGCACACGCCACAAAATAAGCACGTTCATTAGTTATGTGCACCGACTTATTTTCTTTCATATTCTGGTTTGGTAGTAGATTTTTCTATACCCAACTATTATTTTTTTTGACTATTTCATACTTGGTTCATTGCCATATTTGGTTATTTATTTTTATTTGGTTTGTGGATAAGATTAGTATTGCCTGTGACTTGTGACATTATATACCACTTGTGAATTATTATTCATAATACATCGTACGTATGTATTATGGTTTCCATATATTGAATTTGTCATATACATACGTGTCACGCCCCAGTCCCAAAGGATTAGGGATCTTACAATACGGCTGGTATGCTTACATATACCTATTCCTACGTATTTTGGGACTGGACGTGATAACGACGAGGGGGGTGGGGCGCTGTCGGGGAGGACAGCGCTGGACGGGCAATGGTGGTCGTTGGGGCGAAGGGTGTCTGGGGGGGGGTTAAAGCCTGTCAAAATTTGGGGGGAACGAAATGACCAGGAGAAATAAAAATCCAAACCCTATATTGAAATCTTTAGCGGCGTATTTAAATCACGTCGCTAAAAGTTGTTGAGTTTTAAAATACTGCGACATAAATGACATGACGTCGTTAAACGTCGCTGTAACTCAAAAATTATCGACGTCCAGCGACGCCTGGCGACGTTTGTTTCCGTATTACTAATGGTAGTCGCTGGATGTCGCTAAATATCGTTCACAGCGATGTATTACGATATTTTATAGTAACGTCGCTAAATTCTTATAATTTAGCGACGTTTGATTTTGTCGTCGCTATTTGGCCGAATTCTAGTAGCGTTTCTAACTTGACTTGGTTGTGATTGTAATTCTGCTAGTAGCTTAGGAAAATGTACTGTCATAGTGTGGTGTTCAATTTTTGTCCTTGTTAGGTTGGGGAGTTGAGTTATTATGCTATGATGGAATATTGACCAAACTACTACACAGAATCCTAGCTTGACCATAATCATGGGACGTACCTTATCTTGGGTGGTATATCATTTTCTGTTCTTATTTGGTGAAGGAGTGTCATGTTATCCCGAATATAGGGCACGCGCCAATGAATCTTGGCTCTTGTACTATATGTTTGATCTGATTTTTGTTTCTTCATTCGTGCTTTCTAGAGGTACTTGCTATTTGGGTCTAACCCCACTGGTTTTGTATGGCCAGGTTTTGAGCCAGCACGAGAGGATCCAGCTTATCCCCCTTACGACGACGCGCAACAGACGGATGGTAGCTGAAGAGCACGAGTGGGTTTCTTGATCACTGCTCATTTTGTACATTCTAATCTTTTGGACATTTAGCCACTGGCACTTGTTAGCAGGCTTGTTTGGACAATGGTTTCTTTTTACATAATTGTAATATAATCAGACTGCAGCTGATCTCGGTTTTGTAACTTTTGACATTTTGCTAGCATAAAATTTTGATGGCTAGATCTCTAGAACATTTCGATGGAGCGTTTGGGACGCCTTACGGTTTTATCTCACATGTTCTATGTTGTTGTTATTTGCTTGAATGATTGAGACATAGTTGTTCTGAGATCCTAGGAGACTTGATTGTAGTATGCATCCCTTATCTTTCTACAGCCGTGGCCGTCGTATAACGTTCTATACCTTGTCACGGGGAGCTGGCCATGTCCCTCTCCGTAATCCGGTACTGAGAAGTGACACGCCGGAAACCCAAGAGAAAGCTATGCTCTCATCTAGGACGGAATTCGATGGAGGTTTCTTCGTCCTTAGATCGTGATGGACAACTGTAGACGCTGAAGGCTGAACTGTGGTCGATTTTGGGAAGAAAAAGACCAAGAGGAAAACTCAAAGCTTTGGCCATATACAGCAAAGGGTCCACGAGGGTCATTATCCAATGCATGCACAAGGAGTTGTTGCTCATGTGCGTTCTGAAAATGGCCCCCAGGAGAGAGGCATTTTGTTGCAACCAGCGAAGGACCGACATAGGGCTAGGCGTGGCATAATCCCACGTAAAACAACGGGGACGAATCTAGAGGGGCATGCGATTTCTATTATAAAAAGAGGTAAGTAGTCATTTCAGCAATGAAACCAACCTCATGGGCTTTAATGTGCAAGACATTGTCACCTCCTCCTTCTGCTATTCATGGAGAGATGGTGCCGGAGGCGGATGAGCCTGACATGGAAGAAGGAATCTGGTCGGTGGTCGTTAACGCGACTGATACGGAGGCTTCGGTGAAGGAATGGGCAAACGCGACAATCTTGTATGTGCTTAGCGAACGACAGTCTTATATTGTCATTTCATCATTTTGTGCACAGTTTATGGAAACATGTCGGAGGAGTGGACATACTCTCTCGTGGGAATGGATGCTTCTTCATTAAATATTTTGATGCTGCTTTGTTATAATAGGTGTTGATCAGAGACCGTGGAACTTTGATGGACAGTTTATTATCCTCGATATATATGAGCCAGTAGCATCCCTAGAGATGGATCTCGTGGCCACTGCTCCAATTTGGGTTTTCTTCCCTAGACTGCTTCTTCAGTTGTGGAATGCGTTGAGTAAGATGGCAAGGTTCGTGGGCAGACCAATAAAGATGGATGTGGCCATAGTTAGGCGGAAATGGTTGGCTTTTGCTCATCTATTAGTAAAGAAAACTCCGAGCCGTCCTTACCTGACTCTTCGCCTGTCTACCTACCTGATGGTACAAGTATGAGCAAGCAATAATTTACGAATGTGTGCCACCAAAGAGCTAGTGCCCTGCTTAATAATGATGGAGGAAGAGAATGTTCGTATGCGTGGTATTATATGCCATCAAAGACTAGAATTTCACGCTTATGTTATCCAATGTTAGTAAAATTATTTATATGTTGGGTAAGTAAACATGATTACATATTTCCTTTATTAATTATATGCTACAAAGATATAACTATATAATAGAACTTGTACTGTTACAAGAGATGATATGAAAAGTGACAGTACGACTAGGCCGTATAGAGAAAAGAGACGAGAAGAGCTATTGCCCCATCGAATGAATGAAAAGAAGAGAATATATGAAAATGTTTACTTGTTGCATAATTTTTACATCATAGAGTTTTATCTGATAGAAGTTGCAATCATATATTGATATGGACAACTTGTGCACAAGGGCAATCTCATGACCGATTTCTAGGCACCGGGATCGCTTGGCCTAGGCGAGATTAGAGGACCACTCTGAGGCAAAGAAGTACTTACGATCATGGAGTGTTCATATGTGTAAACCCCCTAATTTAAAATTTATAATTAAATTTTTTTTATTATTTAATTAGAAATTTTTTGGTTCCTACTTGGCTAATTAGATAATATAGTTCTTTGATTTATTTAACTATATTTATCTATATTTAATAATTACAAATGTTTCACAAAAATACTTTTGGGAATAAACTATTTAAATAAAGGGTTAAAAGTGTTTCTAGAATTATTTTATAAACATACTTAATATTTTGATGTTTTTGAATGTGTACCTAGTTATAAAATTCAACTCTTAAGTTTTAGATATTTTTATATAGATAATGGTATTATCCATTTTTATTATTATTAGCAACAATTCTTTTTATTAATTAGTAATTATATTTTTCTAATTAAATAATATTTATTATCTTGCATGTCCCAATTTATAGAATACTTAATTATAAAATGCACTGTATATATATTTTTAATTTTTTAAATTTTTAGTATATATATATATATATATATATATATATATATATATATATATATATATATATATATATAAGAAAATAAATGTTAAAACCCTAATCCCTAACCCTAAGCTACCCTCCCAACCGCTCAACCCGAATCCCCAGTACCCGCTCTCCCCCCCCCCCCCCCCCCCCCCCCTCTCTCTCTCTCTCTCTCTCTCAATCCTTATATATGTATATATGTATACAAACCTAAACCCTAACCCTTATATATGTATATATATATATATATATATATATATATATATATATATATATATATATATATATATATATATATATATATATATTGACTGTACCTGAAGACTGGCTAGTACTCTCGTTCCTTAAGGTAACACTACCTCGATGCCCATCTTTCGAAGATCTTCTAATATGTGCTTCTGAGTTATCAAAATGAATATGCTGTCTCTCCTACTTAGAGCATATGTCATCACATTTGCCATGCCTGGATGATACTGAAGTGCTATATCGTAATCACCAAATAATTCAAGCCACCTTCTCTGCCTCATGTTCAAGTACTTCTGGGTGAATATGTACTTCAAAATCTTGTGATCTGTAAATATCTCCATCCGATCTCCAGATAGGTAATGTCTCCATAACTTGAGAGCAAACACTACCGGTGTTAATTTCAAATCATGCGTCGGATAATTTTTCTCATAATCTTGAAGTTGCCGAGACGTATAAGCTATCAACTTTTCGTGCTGCATCAATACACATCTAACTTATTTTCCAGATGTATCACAATAAAGTGTGAATCCTCCCGATCCTAATGGAAGTGTAAGGATCGGTGCTGATATCAACTTCTCCTTCAACTTCTCGAATGCTACTTCACACTCTTCCGACCAAACAAACTTTACCTCCTTTTGGGTTAGAAGAGTCATTGGCGCTAAAATTCGTACAAATTCTGCCATGAACCTTCGATAATATCCTACTAATCCCAATAAACTTTGTACATCTACTACTGTCTTTGGGACTGGCCAATTCTCTACTGCTTCAACCTTCTTGGGGTACACTGATATTCCGGTTCCTGAGATGATGTGTCCCAAGAATGACACATAATCTAACCAGAATTTACACTTATTGATCTTGGCATACAAGTGATTCTTCTTCAGAACTTGCAACACTTTCTGAAGATATTTTGCATGCTTTTTTTCACTGCCAGAGTTGTCACGCCCAGTCCCAAAATACCGAGGGACCAGACACGTGGCAATGGCCAGCAGCACGCACTGATGGACAAACCCAATTTAATGGATCCATCAGGGCGTACTTAAGCTGTAAAACAAAGTCTACGACAACATGGCACAACTAATCTCATCCACACAAGATAAAATATGATCCACAGATATAAGAATTGTAAATCATCAAACAGTCTCACAAAGTGCTTCGGGGAACAACCCGATAAAATCTGATACAATGGTTCAACATACCATAACTATAAATGACTGAATAAAGTAAATGCTGAGCATAGAACATGGATGCTCAGGAAAAGTCTTCAGCTAACACCTTGTCCTCGGGTGTCGGTACAGCTCCTGTATCTGCTTCTGCTCCTGCTACTGCTGCTGTCCCGTATACCTCGGGATAAATCTCGTCTGCAAATCCTGGCACTACCAGAAAAAGTCAAATTAGCGACGTCTAAAAACGTCGCTAAATAACAAAATGTCGTCGCTAATTTGGTTTAGCGACGTAATTAGCGACGTTATAAAGTTGTCGGAAAAACCCAAGTCGCCAAAAAAAAAACGTCGCTAAACGTCGCTATACCGACGTTTTTAGCGACTTTACTGTGTCGCAAATTTTTGCGACGTTTAGCGACGCCAAGTCGCTAAATAGCGACGTTTATTAAAGTCGCTAAAGGTCGCTGATTAGCGACGTCTATAGCGACGTTATACCGACGTCTTAAATGACCTGGCTATACTGCCATGTCAGCAATTGGCGACGTATAGCGACGTCTTTAGCGACGTCATTAGCGACTTTTTACAGCATCGCTAATTAGCGACGTATTTAGCGACGTAACTTAAAGTCGCTAAACACGTCGCTAATTTTAAAAAAATAAATAAATAAATAGTGTCCAGAAGCAAACACCTTACCACAAACACCACATTGGTGATTCCCTGCAGTTTTAGCCTTTCCACTGTGGACAACTGTCGGATCGACGACATCCAATGGGCTAGTAGTACTCTCGCCTCCTCTGCTGCAGCATCCCCCTTTAAGCCTCTTGTGGCTCGCACGGTGCCCGCCTAGAGCCTGGTAGGAGTGAAAGCTCTTCTTGCAAGAGACACACTCGTATCGGTTCTTCCCCAATCTAGCACCGTAACCATCTTCATCACACACACCAACATGATTCAATCTAGTTAACTATATAATCCAATTAAATTAAAGACCACAAGAAGCATTGTTGAAGTATCAATCCAATTAAATGTGGATATGCAAGATAACTATATAATCTAATTAAATTAACTAAAAAATTAAAGACCACAAGAAGCATCATACATCATGCCTATTGTTGAAGTATCAATAATTCATAATATACAATCGCATCCTAAATAATAATAAAAATAACTATACTACTATGGATCTGCAGGAGGCTGACCACCGGCGCGCTTGAAGGATAAGAACTCTTCATACTCGTCCCGTGGAATCGACACCGATGTCGATGGAGAAGGCAGTAACGTCGGTGGAGGCCGTGCCCGCTCCAAGTCTGCGAGTCGCTGGTTGTAAGAATCCAGGGTAGATAACAGCCTCGTACTGCTATCACCCATTGAATCCTGCATCCTCGTCAGCTTCTCGCCCATCGATAGTTGTGACGCCTAGAGCTCCATGATATTGCGATCATTGGAGGCTCTAATATTATTTGTCAATTCCCGTAGCTCCGTCATGCTGCGGTCGAGCATATCCAATCGTGCGATGAGCATCGGATCGTTCGCCTGCGGCTGGGACCGGGACTGGTCCTACATACTTCGCAGTAAGTCGTCACGGAGAGACGCAATCTGAAGGTCAACGGCCTCCTGGACGGCCTCCTGGACTCTGGCCGACGACTGCGAGGGCTGCGACTGCGAGGGGTGTATGGAATGCGCAGCTGTCGGGGAGGTCCTAGATGACTGCGTCGCAACCAGGGCGCTATAGGAGCCCGTACCGTAGTACGTACCCCTCTAGAGACCACCAGCTGCGGTCACCCACAGGTCGTCCGCCAACGGAGATGGACCGGGCTGCGACGAAGTACCAGCCTCTCCAGGTGTAGGTGCACTAGCAGTCGCCCGCTCACGAAGCCTAAGATACTCGGCCTAGAAAAGGTTTGAAAACTCGATAATTGCCTAAGTTATATTAAAATAAACACAAAGTAAAGTAATACTTACATAGGTCTGTGAGGCCCTCTCATCAATGAGATTTTCGTCCTTGCGATGGGTGGCCAAGAAGACGGTCACCATGTTTGCATCCTCACCCCTCTGTACCTGTTAAAAATATATTATTTATTACTAAACTTAAATATTTTTTCCAAGTACCATTTTATGGTACTTATATTAAAATAATATATTTTAAAAGAAAAAACATACCAAACGATGGAAATGTTCTGTCATCGGAATCGAGCCACCACACCACTTAGCAGCATTCTGCCTAGCCGCCTTGGCCTTCTTAGACCTTTCCTTGTAGCTCGGATCGTCGAATCTAGCCCTCATCGTAGTCCACTGCTCAGGCGTGATCCAACCTTGGATCAGTTTTCCAGCACGATCACGAGCCTTCTGGTCATCCAGAGCATCTCGGATAAGCTTGGCAGCAAAGGTAGGAAAGAGTCGCTCGATCAACTCGGCCCGGTACGGAGGATAAAAATACGTTTGCTACAATAAATAATTCATTAAGTTAGCATCACGAATATGCATAAATTAGAGGATTTATTTAATATACTTTTACCTGGAAGTGCGCAAACCAGAACGCCTTCCTCTCCTCCGGAGCCTCAGAGTAGTTGATCCAAGGGCCACCGTAGTTGTTCCTCAGAAATTGGCCCAGGCGTCTCTGAACCGACGATGGACGATATCTATACAGAGATAATAATTTAGATTACTGAAAAAGTCAATATACGATGAATAAAGAGAAACACAAATATATACTAAACCATCTAATTGACTTACTTTGTACCGTCGGCCCAAATCTCTGTCCTCGTCTCCTCCGGTGGTGCACATGGAGGATCTTGCTGATGCTGGGACAACGTCGACACGACCTCCTCGACATGCTCATCTGTCCCCATGGTTTCCTCAGCAGGAGGAACGCTGGACGAGGGTGTACTATCACGCCAGGAACTACTCGTCCCAACAGTCGGGCATGTTTGTGATCGATATACTGGAGTACTGGGCGACGATGATCCGGAACCAACAGTAGGCAGTACCGGAGTGGCACTCTGTCTACCTCGGGACCTGCCGAATCCTCCGCGTCGTCCTGTCATATCTGATAACAACATATGATGAATATAGAGAAACACAAATATATACTACATTCTACAGTCAAAATATGATACATATCTCAAAGCATTATACAGTCAAAATATAATACATATATTCGTTAATGGGTACATCTACTTCTACATGCAATATTTACAGTCAAAATATAGTTACATTCTACATACAATATTTTTTATTTTCAATCATCTTCAGAAAATTCATCTTGTTCGCCTTCGTCGTCCTGCTCTTCCTCTTCCTCTTCCTCGTCTTCACTTTCATCTACTTCGTCGTCCTCTTCGGATAATTCTACATCTTCTACATTATTACTCGTGTAATGAGTAACTTCCGTTGAGTCCACATCGACAATGTTTGTTACAAGAGGTAGATCGTCCTCCTGATAAGCTATTTTGTCAATGTCAAAGTTATTTCTAGCTTTAGTCTTGCATACTGCCCACCAATCCGACCTCGCTGTCCCCCGTTTAGGATAAGTTATGAAGTACACGAGCTGAGCCTGACTTGATAGGACAAATGGTTCGTAGCCTTGATATCTACGCTTATAGTTTATATCCACAAGGCCATGCTTGTCAATTTTCCAACCTTGATCTTGAATCGGATCGAACCATTCACACCTGAATAGCACGATATTAGCAGGTTTTATGCCATAATTATATGTCAACTCCATAATCTCTCGTAAGATGCCAAAAAAATTATTGCCCGGATTGACGTCTTTGTAGTTTGAAGATTTGATACACAAACCACTATTTTTTGTGGAATCAAGATCCAGAAAGCTGTCTCTGATAGGAGCATTTGTTTACTTGAACCTGAACCCATTCACACAGAAACTTGGCTATATTTTTACGGTAGTAATTGGTCCCTTGGCTAGAGTCCTAATAGATTCAGTCTCGGGTGATATTAGACGATCGACCTAAATACCAAAGTAGCGATAGTAAGTTATTTGTTTTGCAAGTGCAGAAATAAAAGTAATTACCAAGCATCTTACATATGCGCTCAACCAAGAAGGAAAATGGCATCTCATATCTTGTTCTACTTCTTCGTCTGTTATGTAGGGTCTAACCGACCTCAACTCATCATTATATGTGCTGAAAAACAATAAAGCAACTGCTGATTAGTAGCATAATAGTATCTTATACTATTATATTGAGATGATGTAAACGTGGACGTATTAATTACTTACCCCTCTAGCTTCTCCACTTCATCCTCGTCGCAATTGAGTAATATATACAATTGAGCAGCCCTTAGCTCATCGTCATTCAAATATCTCTTCTTCATTTTTCCCGAAGGCTTTCCGGATGCATTGAATACTTTGAGTATTGCATCATTAGATTCCTGATATGCGTCGTCGTTTCTGGAAGCTTTCGTCCTATTAGTAGCAACATGCGGTTTGAAATACGTCGAGCAAAAGTTTGTAATCTCCTCGAGAACATAAGCTTCACAAATAAAGCCTTCAACTCGTGCCTTATTTTTTACCTTTCTCTTTAGGTGTTTCAGATGGCGCTCGAAGGGGTAAATCCACCGATAACCGACAGGACCACCAACACGTGCCTCATAGGAAAGATGAATTGGCAAATGCTCCATAGAGTCGAAGAATCCAGGAGAAAATACCTTCTCGAGCTTATATAGTGTTACCGCAATATCCCTCTCTTGCTTTTCTAGACGATCAACAAGCAACTTAGTACAACAAAGATCTCTGAAGAATATGCTCACCTCTATCAATGGGTCCCAAATGACCTGCGGTAAGAATTCCTGAAATGCAATCGAAATTAACCTCTCCATGAATACGTGACAATCGTGGCTCTTCATACCTACTAGTTTGTTCTCCTTGAGGTCGACGCATATTTTCAAGTTCGACACGTACCCGTCTGGAAACTTTAGACCCTGAATCCACCTACAAAGTCTACCTTTATCCTCTTTATCCAGTGAGAAAACTGACTTAGGTTGCTTTAACTTTCCATTCCCCTCCTCTATCAAATGCAATGCAGGACGTCTACATATGTCTTCTAAGTCCAACCTGGCCTTCGGATTATCTTTCGTCTTCTCCTTTACATCCATTACAGTATTAATTATGTTATCAAACACATTCTTCTCGATATGCATGACATCAAGGTTATGTCTGATCAGATTGGTGCTCCAATATGGCAGATCCCAGAATATACTCCTCTTTGTCCAGTTATGGGTGCGACCAAATACGTCACACTTGTACCCCTTAGCAGGCTCTTCGATAGCACTTGGTAAATCTTTTACCTCTTCCTATATCGTGCATCCGGGCCACCTTGGCGGTGGATTGGCCTTCTCCACAACTCCCGTACGAAAAGCATTCCGATTCCTCCGGTACGGATGATCCTTCGGCAAAAATTGTCGATGACAATCGAAGAAGCACGGTTTGCCTCCTTATTTCAAACGGAAAGCTTGAGAACGGTCCATGCAATACGGACATGAGAGACGACCATGGGTGCTCCATCCCGATAACATTCCATAGGCCGGAGAGTCGTTGATGGTCCACATAAGTGCTGCCCTCATCTAAAAATTCTGCTTTCTAGAAATATCGTACGTGTTGGCACCGACTTCCCACAGTTGATTCAACTCATCTATCAAAGGCTGTAAATATACATCGATGTTCCTCTTCGGATTATTCGGACCCGGGATAATAACGGTTAGGAACATATACGGAGTCTTCATGCACATCCAAGGCGGTAGATTGTACAGAGTGACGATCACAGGCCAACACGAATACTGGGAGCCCGAAAGTCCGAATGGGGTAAAATCGTCATAGCAGAGCCCCAATCTGACATTACGCGCTTCCTCGGCAAAATATGGATACTCTCGATCAAAGTGCTTCCATGCTTCTCCATCGGATGGATGATCCAATATTCCTTCGATCTGTTTTCGCCTGTGCTAACTCATGTTTTCTGCAGTCTCCTTAACCATAAACAACCGCTGCAACCGCGGCGTCAAAGGCAAGTAGTGCATCGAATCGGTAGGCTTCCTTGCACCGACAGACTTTCCTCTAACAGTGGCCTTGTAGCGATCAGCACCACAGAATCTGCACGCATCTTCATCCTTGTCGTCTTTGTAGTACAACATGCACCCATTGTGACATGCATCGATTTTCTCGTATCCCATCCAAAGCGATCTCACCATCCTCTTAGATCAGTAGAAGTCTTTAGTCAACTTTGCACCCTCGGGCAAGATCTCTATAATCAAGTCGAGCAGTCGATTATAGCATTCTTGCGACATGTTAAAATTGGACTTGATGCTCAATAATCTTGTAACCACCTCCAACGGTGAATGATTCTCACAACCAGGATATAGTGGAGTCCTTGCATTCTCAAGCAACTCCATAAACTTTGCAGCATCGGCATTCGGTGCCTTCTCAGCTGCATCATAATTATCCGAATTAAAACTAGGTCCCGCCGTATCATAATTGTTAGGATTGAAACTAGACCCCGCCGCATCATAAACCATATTCACCAACCCGTCGTCGTAAGCATCATGGTCTTGGACATCCATATACGGCTCCACATAGGGCTCCGACTCCGATGCTAGAGATACAAGTTCTTCGTGCGCGGTCCACTGATAGTAATTCGGCGTAAAGCCCTTCGAGTATAAATGATATGTAACTTCCACTTCTGGATGATATTTTCAGTTGCGACATCTCATACACGGACACTTAATTTTGGCACCGTCCATGTACTGAGGGAAAGCCTTGGCGAACTGCAGGAACTGTGTACACCCTCAATGAATTCATCCCGCACACCGCACATGTCATCAGGATGACGATTGTACATCCACGAACGATGACGCAGATAGTAATTCATATCCATTTCTAGATACTTCTGCAAAAATGACAGTATATATCATATAAATCATTACATACAGTGGTTTATCACCTAACTTCATAACTTAACCGTACTATAAAAATCATATCTGATATAATACATACTTTCATTTATCAAAGTCTAAAATAAGCAATATTCAAAACAACTAAAAAGAGGCCAAGTCTCTTAGTTTTTTAATATTTTATACTATTGGTAAAAGCTTGGGTTCTTTACTGTATACAATGCTTACTAGGACATATAGTTACTTAGCTAACTATTAACAAAATCAAGTATACCAGTAAGTAACTATTTAACTACACTAACTATGTACTAATTTAATACAAAACTGATACCCTTAACTTCTACCCAATAACTCATGCTAACCCATCTTAAACAAACTAACCAATACCTGGACACTAAGCTAACTAAAACTAGTATACATAGCTCACTAAATGCAACTGAAAACGGATACTGATACAGTGGGACTTGTTGATACTTACTGATACATGGTTGCTGAAATGACACAGTGCTGATGGTTTTCCTCTTCGGTTGCCTGCTCACTGTTGCAGACCTCCTTCTCACTGCCCACTACAAGGTTCGAGCATGCCATCCCGCTTATTCTAGATACCATCTTAGTACACTCCTATCTAACATCTCTAAACATCACTAACCTACATATCTATATATACCCTATTAACACTTGACTTTATACCTTGCCTGCATCAACTCCTACAATTGCCTGTACTGATACCTCACACAGTCCCTGATACGTATCAGTGTATAAGTACTGATGACTGATACCAAACTGAAACTGCGATGCACTAAGGCATGCCTCTGCAGTGCCTAGGGACTGCCCCCAAGCCTAACTAACAGGCACCATTTGGGTGCACTGCTGCAGTGCCCCATGCCAGAGCCCCAAGTCTGTAACCAAACTTTATTTTGTCTCCTCCATGTACCAATACTAACAACAAATAATATACTAACTGATAACTCCACATACTAACACTTCTAAAGTGTATCACTTGCAGGTAATAACCCTACTACAACTGTCATAATCCTTCACATCTCGAGCTCAGTGTCTGTATCACTGTCTGTGTCCATGTGATATTAGTGTCTGTGTCCATGTCAAAAAACCTAATCCTAACCCTAAGGTCCTTATCAGTGTCTGTGTCAGTGTGTGTGTGTGTCGTATCTGTGTCACCATCTGTGTGTGTGTGTTGTGTCTGTGTCAGTATCACATGTGGAGAGAGAGAGGGAGAGAGAGAGAGAGAGTTAGGCTTTACCTAGAGCTCGAGGAAGAGGAGGGGGATGCCGTAGTAGCCGCGGGGGAGGTCGACGGAGCAGGCGATCGACGGAGCGGGGGGGGCGGGGGGAAAATTTTTTCGTTTCAAAATATCGACAGTTGGGGAAAAATGGAAACCGAGCCCTAGTTAACCAAATTTTAGCGACGTTTAGCGACGTCAAAGAAGGACGTCGCTGAATTAAATTATAGCGACGTTAAGGTCGTCGCTAAACACGTTGCTAAATATTTCTAATATAAACATCGCTATTTGGGTCGCTAAACGTCGCTAACTTAGATATATTAGCGACGTTTAGCGACCAAAATTGAACTTATAGTGACTAATCTTAGAAAAACTGAATATAAGTCGCTAAACGTCGTTAAATGTCGCCAATTAGCGACGTCTACCGACGTTTTACATGGAGTCGCTAAATTAGCGACGTTTTTACTTGGAGTCGCTAAAATACGTCGCTAATCCCGCTTATTCTAGTAGTGTGGGGACATAATCCGGATCCAGGTCCTCAGGGGACATAACAAGGTACAGATAATACAAGCCAAAATAAATACAGTGCAGCATATAATAAAATAAATAGGGTAAGCTATATAACCATCTATGTGAAATGCAAGATGAGAGCATCACGAGTACTCAGGCTGAGCCACTATAAGCTCTGTGTCGGGGAGCCGGTAGCAGTAATAATGAGTAATGGGCCAAGCTCGGGTTTCAGAGTCTTGTGCCTCACAGTAGTAGGGGATACATATGTAATCAGCCTGTAGCCTGTGTGTCTCTCCCCACCCAATGTAATCACACGTCTCATGTCCATAATGTCTCATGTATATGGCACGCAAGATCATAGCTAATGTAGTAAGTCATAGAGTATCCAAGAGTATAATGTCTCTGTCAGAAGTTTGTATCCTATACAGAATCACCATGAATATTTCAGAAGATCATGTCTCATGTATAGTGTCAAGTGTCCTGGGTATAATGTACTTGATAAGACAAGTACGAGAATGTAAAGGGTCACGAATGTCCATCTCTAGATGACATACACAATATCGCGTATGGTGTTGGCACCAGATTAATAATCGGACGCTAAGTAAGTCACACGGTCCTAGGTTAAGCATGCACATCAATATAAATAAAGCAAAGAAATATACAATAAGAACTGCAAAGGTGGCAAGGTATACTTGCCCACTGATGTACTAATAAGTCAATGAAATAAGTAGCAAAGCAGCAGGGTTTGGCAAGGTACACTTGCCTGGGGATTGAATATCCACAGCTGTCCCTGTAACAGTGGATCCTGTAGGTACTCCTCCAAAAGCAGTAATAAATATCACCAACAGTCTCAGAAGATATCAAATAGCTAGAAACACCCGTCCTTAAGTCTAATTTGGACACAAGGGCAAAAATAATATTTCCGGGCCAAAGCGGGGTCCATATGTGGGCCAATTTGCACCGAAAAGCGTATCAGGGTCAAAGGTCTCCAAATTCATCCAACTTAGTGTCAAAAAGTCAAGAACGATGATACGAACCCAACGAAACTTTCAGAATTAGATTCCGATGAGCCAATCACAAAATCGTCCGTCAAGTGGAGCCTGTGGGGCCCACGATACGCGATTTTGTCAACGTTCTCAGAATCAAACCAAACTTGGGTCACAGGACCAGCGTATTACTATGAGTCCGATGGCGTAAGTTTTGTCTCGATCCGACATGTGTACACAAAGTTACAGCATATTCTAGAATAGGCGGATACGGGACGTTGTCGGCGGATACGCGTTGATTCCGGTGTGCAAGCACATCCAAATCAACTTCTGCGAAGTCCCACACGTCCGTATCAACAATGCGCACGTTTTGGTAAAGACCGCATGCGACCAAGTCGTCCCGTTTGGCGGGGCGCACTCAGTTCCGGGATGAAACAGGGCGTTAGTTTTCCTATTTTTGGATCGCGGTGTGCGATCACCACAGGACGCGATGCACCGAGCGAGTTGCACGGGCATCGAGAGGGTTATATAGTCTATGCGTTGCAACAGCCAGAATCAAAAACGAAATTACAAGGAGAAAGAAAACGCTACCTGAACAGGGCTCCGTAAATCTAAATTTCCCGTGTCCGAGTGTCCGGATCGCGTCCTGTGTCCGTTGTGTCTCCTTGACACTAACTGCGTCCGGGTCGGGGGCGACCATGCCTAGGGCTGCTGGAGGCTGGCCATTCTGGTCGGCGGAGGGTGGCTCGTCGGGCGGAGGACGGGGTCGTCGACGAGGCGGAGATGGCTCGTCTGGCCGCTGTTGCGGAGGGGAGCGGGGTCGGGGCTGCTGTGCTCTGCGGGTCGGAGGAGGGCTGAGCGGAGGTGGAGGACGATGAGGCGAGCAGGGTGTTCGGTTGCTGGGCAGGGCGGAGAGGTCGATGGTGAGGGGTTTGCTGGAGAGCGGCTGCGTCGGCGGAGATGAGAGGAGAGGGAGTCGAGGGCTCGTCGACGGGGCTATGGAGTTCGGGTCGGCGGTGGGGTTTGCTAGGGAGCGGCAGAGTCGGCTGCGTCGACAGAGATGAGAGGAGAGAGAGGGTTCGATGGCGGCGGGCACGGAAGTCGAGGGCTTTTATAGCCAATGAACAGTGAATTCGACAAGGGTTAGCGTTTGGTCGGGTTCGGGTTTGGGTCGGGTTCCATGGATCCGACCCGACCCGACCCATTACGCTGGGTTAGTTCGGTTCATTGTGGTTTGGTTTATTTTGGTTCAAGTGAACCGGGTTCAGTCAGGTTTAAATCGGTTCAATTCTACAATAGTTTTTAGGGCTTTAAAAATGATTCCGGAGTCCAATAAATTCGCAAAAAATTACCCTATGTCCGGTTTTCCATTTTACACCATAAAATATTATTTCCATAATATTTTATCATCAATTAACAGCATATAAAAATCATTTAATGACAAATTCCTAAGTTTTAATTCCAAAAAAATATCAAAAAATTAGGGAAAAATTATATTAAAATATTCTGAAAAATCAGGGTGTTTACAATCTACCCTCCTTAAGAGGATTGCGTCCTCGCAATCAAAGAATGAACTACTAAAGGAAAGAACTATGGAAATTACAAGAATGTTTAGGTGATAACTGCATCCGTGAATAAGTGAGGATAACGCTGGCTCATACTATCCTCCCGTTCCCTGGTCGATTCGCCAGGAGAATGATGTTTCCAAGCTACACGAACCAGTCTAATTGTCTGTCCTCGCAATATCTTCTCACTGTAGTCGAGGATGCCAACTGGTTGTTCTTCATACCTCAAGCTTGGGCCCACTGCGATCTCTGAATGATCGACCACGTGACTTGGGTCGGTCACGTACCTTCTCAGCTGTGAGACGTGGAATACGTCATGCACTCCTTCCAAGGATGGAGGTAATACAAGACGATAAGCCACCTCACCAATGTGCTCTATAATATCAAATGGCCCGATATACCGCGGGCTCAACTTGCCTCTGCTCCCGAATCTAATAGTACCTCGAGTGGGCGAGATTCTCAAGAATACGTGCTCTCCTTCTTTGAACTCTAGGGGACGTTTGTGCGTATCAGCCCAATGCTTCTGTGTGTCCTGAGCTGCTCGAAGATGATTCTGAATTTGTTTTACCTTCTCCACTATCTGCATTATCAATTCTGGACCCAGTATTTGACGTTCACCAACGTCACTCCAACATATTGATGATCTGCACTTTCTTCTGTATAATGCCTCGAATGGTGCCATCTGAATGCTGGCCTGATAACTGTTGTTGTAGGAGAACTCCACTAAGTGCAAATGATCTTCCCAAGATCCTCCAAAGTCTAGCATACACGATCGCAACATATCCTCCAAGATCTGAATGGTGCGCTCCGATTGACCATCTGTTTGTGGGTAGTAAGCTGTGCTGAATTTGAGTCTGGTGCCCAGACTCTCTTGCAAGCTTCGCCAGAAATGAGATATAAATCTCGAATCTCGATCCGATACAATACTAACCGGCACTCCATGTAATCTGACGATTTGTCGCATATACATGTCGGCTAGTACCTCTGTGGACTGTCCAACTCTAAATGGTAAGAAGTGTGCCGATTTAGTGAGTCGATCTACGATAACCCATACTACATCTCTTCCGCTGGGACTCCTTGGAAATCCTGTGATAAAATCCATCGTGATATGTTCCCACTTCCATTCTGGTATAGAAAGCGGCTGTAACATACCTGCAGTCCTCTGATGCTCGGCCTTTACTTACTGACATACTAAATATTTAGCCACAAATCTTGCAATCTCCCTTTTTATTCTATGCCACCAGTAATACTGCCTCAAGTCTCGGTACATCTTGGTTCCTCCTGGGTGAACAGAGTACATAGAGCTATGTGCTTCAGTCATTAACTCCTGTCTCAATTCTCCATTTGGAACATACAGGCGATTTCCACACCTTAATGTCCCGTCTTCATGTATGCGAAGTCCTGTCTGCATGCCGGCTTCTGTCCTCTCTTTGAGTCTTCGGAATCTAGCATCGGTAGGTAATGCCTCTTTAATCCTTTCCACAAGTGACGACTTAACTTCGAGATTTGCCAGCAAGCCACTATGTCCTGGTAAAACAACCTCTATCTGAAGCTCATGTAGATCTCTCAATAACTCGGGCTGCATCGTCAAGAAATAAGCCGTAGGCTTCCTGCCGAGTGCGTCTGCTACGACATTCGCCTTTCCCAGATGATACTGCAGATCTATATCAAAGTCTACCATTAATTCTAGCCAACGTCTCTGTCTCATGTTGAGCTCCTTCTGAGTATATACATACTTCAGACTCTTGTGATCACTAAAGATGTCTACCTTCTCTCCATAAAGATAGTGCCTCCAAATCTTCAGTACAAATATAACTGCTGCTAGCTCCAGATCGTGTGTTGGGTAGTTCTTCTCATGGACCTTCAACTGTCTTGATGCATAAGCGATAACTTTGCCATGTTGCATCAAAACACATCCTAGTCCACTACCTGATGTATCACTGTAAACAATAAAACCTCCTGGCCCTGAGGGAAGAGTCAAGACAGGTGCTGTTGTCAATCTTCTCTTCAATTCTTCAAAAGCCTTCTGGCAGTCTTCTGTCCATGTAAACTTCTGATCCTTACGTGTCAACTTCGTCATAGGCTCTGCAATCCTTGAGAAATTTTCTACAAACTTCGGTAATATTCTGCAAGTCCGAGAAAACTTCTCACCTCTGCAACTGATGTAGGTGTAGGCCAAGTCTCTATTGCCGCAACTTTCTTCGGATCAACTGAAAGTCCTTCTCCTGAGATGATATGTCCCAAGAAAGGCACTTTATCCATACAAAACTCACACTTACTGAGTTTGGCATATAACTTCTCCTGTCTCAAGGTCTCTAACACGATTCTGAGATGCTCCTCGTGCTCTTCGTGGCTCTTAGAATATACTAGAATGTCATTAATAAATACAGCCACAAATTTATCCAGGTACTGATGAAAGACTCTGTTCATCAAACTCATAAACACTGCTGGCGCGTTGGTTAAACCAAATTGCATTACCAAGAACTCATAATGTCCATACTTGGTCCTGAAGGCAGTCTTCGGTATATCCTCCTTCCTTACTTTGATCTGATGATAGCCGAATCTAAGGTCAATCTTCGAGAATACCCTAGTACCACTCAATTGATCGAATAGAACATCAATGCGTGGTAAGGGATACTTGTTCTTGATGGTCACAGCATTTAGTACCCTGTAGTCAATGCACAACCGTACTGTTCCATCCTTCTTCGGTACAAATAATATGGGTGCTCCCCAAGGTGAAACACTGGGCCGAATAAAACCCTTCTCCAAAAGATCATCAACTTGTTCCTTCAACTACACTAACTCATTAGGTGCTAGCCGATATACTGATGAAGTGATAGGCTCTGCTCCTGGAGTTAAGTCTATTGTGAATTCTATTTCCCGATCAGACGGTAAACCTGGAAGATCATCAGGAAATACATCCACAAACTCAGATATGACTTTTGGGTAACTTGTCTCCCCTTCTACAGATAGTACCCTAAGAGTAGGCTGAACTCCTTACTCTACAGCTCCCCGAAGAAACTCAAATTCTGGATGTCCAGGCGGTCTAAATATAACCCGTCCAAGTCGGCAATCAAGAGTCGTATGGTACTGACTTAACCAGTCTATACCAAATACAACATCATAATCCGGCATAGAAAAGATCAAAAATTGAGCTCGCATCTCTCTTCCACAAACTACTACAGAACATGATCTACAGACGTCACTAACTGGGATAATTCTGCCTCCCGTAAGAATTCTCTTCATCTTCGGAAGGGGTGCGGTAGCTACTCTATGGGTAGCTACAAAGCTAGATACTATAAATGAATGCGATACTCCAGAATCAAATAAAGCTACAGCTGGTAATGAAGCTACTAAAATAGTACCTGTGATAACCACTCCTGCAGTAGCTTCCTCCTCAACGGCCAATGTAAATGCATGGCCTCGTCCCTGAGCTTGGCCTCTCTGCTGCTGAGCCTGCTAAAATAGAGCTGCATGTGGTGCCAGTGGTGGTCTCTGCTGATTTTCTCCTGGAACTGGTGGTTTGAATTCTCCAACTCCTGTCTGCGGTACTCCTACTGCTGGATAAGCTGGTCGTGGTGCAGGTAAAGCTAGTCTCGGTGCTCCCTCTCTGCGCTCGATGCAGTCTCTGGTTTGATGCTGGTTGGATCCGTAAGCCAGACATAGTCCTAACTTGCATCTGTATTCTCTCTCAATGTGACCTACCTTGCCGCAGTGGTGACAAGTAGGGAGAGATATGGTCCTGTGTGTTATCCTCTCTGGCATACTCCTCTGGGACCGTTTTGCTGAATCCCCATGTGCTATCCTGGATGGTGTTGATGTGATTGACCTCTTCAGATTGACTCCCTTCTAGTGACGCGCTCTATGCGTCGTGCTGCTGTAAGGACGTCGGTATATGATGTAGGTACAACCGATCCAATCAACCTCTATAGCTCGAACTTCAGTCCGTCAAAGAACTTCTCAGCTTTCTCTTCCTCAGTCAAAATCAAGGTTGGGGCGAAGCGACTGAGACGAATAAATTCTGCATTGTATTCTTCCACTGACATATTGCCTTGGATAAGGCGGTTGAACTTGTCTCTGAGCTCCGACCGTGCAACTGCTGAAATATACATCTCTCGGAAGAGTCTGGAGAACTCTTCCCAAGTGACTCGGTCCTGTCCGAGCCTTCTCTCTTCTGATAACCACCAATGATGTGCATTTTCAGTCAACTGCATTCTGACCGTAGTCATTCATTTCTCACTCGGAAGTTCAGCTGCTTCCAACTGGTGCTGTATGTTAGTGAGCCATTCGTGAACTTCGGTTGGCCCCTCTTTGCCAGAAAAGGTACAAGGCTTCAGCTGACGAAAATCGGTGATAGATCCCATCGCTGATCGCCTCGTTGGTGGGTTTGCCTGCTCCATTGCTGATACCAGGTTTGTTCTCAAATACTCTGTCTTGTGACGATGTGCCTCTTGCAGAACTTGCTGCTAGGCTTGTATCATGGCATACATAATCTGAAACATCTGTTGCCCGTCCATGGCTTGCCCTGGCGAGAAAACTGGCATCTGTGGAGTGAACTGTGGCGGAGGTGGGATATCATCACGCCGGAACCTTGGATTAGGCTGGCCAGTTTGATTGCTTTGCGATATTTGTCCTCCATTCCCTGGTGTCACTCCGTCTATATAAGTAACCACAGCATCGTGTGGCGTATCCAAGGGATTCTCATCTCCGTTCCTGGGATCCATTACTCTGCAACCAAAAGATAAACTATAAGAACGCTCAGAGGAATCAACACAGGATGCAAATCAAGTAACAATTTTGAGTTCGATATAGAGTTCAAAAATGGTTCAAACAATGGATGAGATCCTATAACTTATCCTATCCTTAGGGCAGGCTTGTTCGGTCCCTAAGTTGAAACCGAATGATTTAGTCGTAGACCTGCATGGGCCACCACAAAAACCATGTCATGCCCCAGTCCCAAAATACCGAGAGACCAGACACGTGGCAATGGCCAGCAGCACGCACCGATGGACAAACCCAATTTAATGGATCCATCAGGGCGTACTTAAGCTGTAAAACAAAGTCTACGACAACATGGCACAACTAATCTCATCCACACAAGATAAAATATGATCCACAGATATAAGAAATATAAATCATTAAACAGTCTCACAAAGTACTTCGGGGAACAACCCAATAAAATCTGATACAATGGTTCAACAGACCATAACTATAAATGACTGAATAAAGTAAATGCTGAGCATGGAACATGGATGCTCTGGAAAAGTCTTCAGCTAACACCTCGTACTCGGGTGTCGGTACAGCTCCTGTATCTGCTTCTGCTCCTGCTACTGCTGCTATCCCGTATACCTCGGGATAAATCTCATCTGCAAATCCTAGGGACATAATCCGGATCTAGGTCCTCAGGGGACATTACAAGGTACAGATAATACAAGCCAAAATAAATGCAGTGCAGCATATAATAAAATAAATAGGGTAAGCTATATAACCATCTATGTGAAATGCAAGATGAGAGCATCACGAGTACTCAGGCTGAGCCACTACATGCTCTGTGTCGGGGAGCCGGTAGCAGTAATAATGAGTAATGGGCCAAGCTCGGGTTTCAGAGTCTTGTGCCTCACAGTAGTAGGGGATATATATGTAATCAGCCTGTAGCCTGTGAGTCTCTCTCCACCCAATGTAATCACACGTCTCATGTCCATAACATTTCATGTACATGGCACGCAAGATCATAGCTAATGCAGTAAGTCATAGAGTATCCAAGAGTATAATGTCTCTGTCAGAAGTCTGTATCCTATACAGAATCACCATGAATATCTCAGAAGATCCTGTCTTACGTATAGTGTCAAGTGTCCTGGGTATAATGTATTTGATAAGACAAGTACGAGAATGTAAAGGGTCACGAATGTCCATCTCTAGATGACATACACAATATCGCGTACGGTGTTGGCACCCGATTAATAATCGGACGCTAAGTAAGTCACACGGTCCTAGGTTAAGCATGCACAGCAATATAAATAAGTAAGGAAATATGCAACAAAAACTGCAAAGGTGGAAGGTATACTTGCCCACTGATGTATTAACAAGTCAAGGAAATAAGTAGCAAAGCTGCATGGTTTGGCAAGGTACACTTGCCTGGGGTTTGAATATCCACAGTTGTCCCTGTAACAGTGGATTCTGTAGGTACTCCTCCAAAAGATGTAATAAATATCACCAACAGTCTCAGAAGATATCAAATAGCTAGAAACGCCTGTCCTTAAGTCCAATTTGGACACAATGGCAAAAATAACATTTCCGGGCCAAAGTGTGGTCCATATGTGGGCCACTTTGCACCAAAAAGCGTGTCAGGGTCAAAGATCTCCAAATTCATCTAAATTAGTCCAACTTAGTGTCAACAAGTCAGGAACGATGATACGAACCCAACGGAACTTTCAGAATTGGATTCCGATGAGCCGATCACAAAATTGCCCGTCTTGTGGGACCCACGATACGCGATTTTGTCAACGTTCTCAGAATCGAACCAAACTTGGGTCACCGGACCAGTGTATTGCTACGAGTCCGATGGCTCAAGTTTCGTCTCGATCCGACGTGTGTACACAAAGTTACAGCGTGTTCCAGAATAGGCGAATACGGGACGTTGTCGGCGGATACGCGTTGATTTCGGTGTGCACGCACATCCAAATCAACTTCTGCGAAGTCCCATACGTCCGTATCAACGACACACACATTTTGGTAAAGACCACGTGCGACCAAGTCGTCCCGTTTGGCGGAGCGCACTCAGTTCCGGGGTAAAACAGGGCGTTAGTTTTCCTGTTTTTGGATCGCGGTGTGCGATCACCACAGGACGCGATGCACCGAGCGAGTTGTACGGACATCGAGAGGGTTACACAGTCTACGCATTGCAACAGACGGAATCGAAAACGGAATTACGAGGAGAAAGAAAATGCTACCTGAACAGGGCTCCGTAAATCTAAATTTCCCGTGTCCGAGTGTCCGGATCGCGTCCTGGTCCTGTGTCCGCTGTGTCTCCTTGACACGAACTGCATCCGGGTCAGGGGCAACCGTGCCTAGGGCTGCTGGAGGCTGGCCGTTCTGGTCGACGGAGGGTGGCTCGTCGGGCGGAGGACGGGGTCATCGATGAGGCGGAGATGGCTCGTGTGGCCGCTGCTGCGGAGGGGAGCGGGGTCGGGGCTGCTGTGCTCTGCGGGTCAGAGGAGAGCTGAGCGGAGGCGAAGGACGATGAGGCGAGTGGGGTGTTCGGTTGCTGGGCAGGGCGGAGAGGTCGACGGTGAGGGGTTTGCTGGAGAGCGGCTGCGTCGGCGGAGATGAGAGAAGAGGGAGTCGAGGGCTCGTCGATGGGGCTGTGGAGTTCGGGTCGGCGGCGGGGTTCGCTGGGGAGCGGCGGAGTTGGTTGCGTCGGTGGAGATGAGAGGAGAGAGAGGGTTCGATGGCGGTGGGCACGGAAGTCGAGGGCTTTTATAGCCGGTGAACAGTGAATCCGACAAGGGTTAGGGTTTGGTCGGGTTCGGGTTCGGGTTTGGGTTTGGGTCAGGTTCCATGGATCCGACCCTACCCGACCCGTTACGCTGGGTTAGTTCGGTTCGGTTCACTATGGTTTGGTTTATTTTGGTTCAAGTGAACCGGGTTCAGTCAGGTTTAAATCGGTTCAATTCTACAATAGTTTTTAGGGCCTTAAAAATGATTCCGGAGTCCAATAAATTCGCAAATAATTATCCTGTCCGATTTTCTATTTTATACCATAAAATATTATTTTCATAATATTTTATCATTAATTAACAGCATATAAAAATCTTTTAATCACAAATTCCTAAGTTTTAATTCCAAAAAAATACCAAAAATTGGAGAAAAATTATATTAAAATATTCTAAAAATCAGGGTGTTTACAGAGTAGACAAGAATGTCGTCTATAAATACCACTAAAAATTGATTTATGTTTGGCATGAAGATATGATTCATCAAATCCATAAATATTGTTGGAGCATTGGTCAATTCGAATGGCATAACTAAGAATTTGTAATGCCCATATCGAGATCGAAATGCTATCTTTGGTATATCTTGAACCTGGACCCTTACTTGATAATACCCTAATCAAAGGTCTAACTTGGAAAATACTTTTGCACCACTCAACTGGTCAAACAAATCATCAATCCTAGGCAATGGATACTTGTTCTTCACTGTTAAGGCATTCAACTACCTACAGTCGATACACAACCGTGTCGACCCATCCTTCTTCTTTACTAGAAGCGCTGGTACTCCCCATGGTGATCCACTAGTCCGAATAAACTTCTTCGCCTTCAGTTCTGCCATGCGCTGATACAACTGGTTAAGTTCCATTGGTGACATCTATATACCTTGTTGGAAACTGGTTTTGCTCCTGGTTTTAATTCTATGCAGAACTCTACTTCTATTACTGGGCGTAATCCTGGAAGCTCTTCCGAAAATACGTCAAGAAATTCATCATTCACTCAGGGAAACTGATCTTCACTTCCCGTTAGTGCTGTAATGCCATCTTCATGCTGGTCCTTCACCATTTTGTTGAAGATAAACTCTTCCTTGTCCGGGATGTTAAATAATACTCTATTCCTACGACAATCTATCGTTGCGTGACTATCTCTCAAACAGTTCATGACTAAAATAACGTCAAAATTATCTATAGGAAACTCGATCAACCTTACAGGTAATAAATGCCCACACACTACAATTGGACATGCTAAACATACTCTACTGACTCCTACGAGCCCCTTACTAGTAAGTATAACAGCCTCTCTGGCAATGCCTCGAACTCTAATCCAATCCGTGTCGCAAATCATGCACATACAAATGAATGTGATGCTCCCGAATCAAATAATGCTACGGTCGTAAAAGATATAACGAGAATGTTTCCTGCCACCACGTCACCTGAAGCCAAGGCCTCCTCCAGAGATAGGGTAAAAGCTTTCCCTTAGCCTTGCTGCGCTCCTTGTAGCTGCCTTCCTTGAATACGCAGTTGTGGCCTCTTTTGCCCATACTGTTGATTTGTTTGTTGGTTGTATAATTGATTTTGCATCGACAATGGACGCTGAGCCAATGGCCTTATTGCTAGTACTGGTCCTCTGTATTGAGCTGCTCCTAGTACTGGTAATGCTAACCGCTGCATCGGTCCTTCAATCCTCTGCATCATCGGACAATTGGCAATCTGATGATCTAGACTACCACATCGTAGGCACAATCCTTGTGCTTTCCTACAAACATCTTTGGTATGGCCTTCCTAGCCATATTACGTACATTCGACTGGGGCTCCCAGTCATTGTTGTTGTTGCTGCCTTGGCTGATACGGTCAAACTTGTGTTGTTGTTGTCGATGCCACTGGCCTCCTTGGCATTGTGTCATGAATGTGAATGCCAGGAGATGGTGTTGACGTCTTATGTGCTAGTCCTCCTCCTCCGCTTTGTACATAAGACCTCTTCTGGCCTCCCTTCCTTGAAGTTAACCTCTGCATCGTCAGCTCATGTCGCCTAGGTGCGATCAATACTTCGTTGAACGTCTGGTAGTTATGGACCTCTACCAGTTGCTGAATCTCCAAATAAAGTCCGTATTGAAACCTCATTGACCTCTCTGGTTCTATTGCTAACATCGTTGGAGCAAATCTATTAAGCCTGTAGAACTTTGTCGCGTAGCCATCCACCATCCTTCCAGATTGCTTGAGTTTAATAAACCTCTGTTATAGCTCATATTGTGCTACAACTCCGAAATACTTAACCCAAAAATGAGCCTTGAAGTTGTCCCATGAAATAGGTTGTCTTAATCCAACTTTTGCTTTCCACCAACCTCTAGCAAGGTCCTGGAGTTGCAATCGGACCTGATCAACTTGGTCCCCAGCTGGAACCTTTGTCGTTGTCAATAATGTCTCTGTACTCTACAGCCAAGCGTCTGCGGTAATGGCGTCCTCCGTGCCATCAAAATACTTAAGGTTGAGTCGGCAGAACCTCACCGATGCCCCTGAGTCTGTTCTAACACTCGTTTCCAAGGTCGTCTGTAATCCTTGATTTAATAAGACATTATGCTCTTGCTATTGAAGCTTCTGATATTGTTATGTAGCCATCATTCCTTGTATAATTTTCAGCAATGTCGGTGTATCAAGTGCTAAGCTGGCACAACTGACACTACCAAAATAATACATATTAGCAACGTTAAAAAACGTCGCTAATAGGTAAAAAAATGTCGCTAAAATATATTAGCGACGTAATTAGCGTCGTTTTGGTGTTGTCGCGTAATCCATGGTCGCTGATAAAGAAATTCGTCCCTATTCGTTGTTATAGCGACGTATATTTGCGACGCGTACACGTCATCAAATTAGCAACTTTCAGCTATGCGATCGGTATATCAGCGATATTGTATATTGTCGCATAACGTCGCCAAATCAGCGACAATATCATTGACATTTTGCTCCAGCAATGCTGACCTGGCAGAAATTGCCATGTCAGCTTTTTTAGTTACCTGTAGCAACATTTTGACACATATTAACGACGTCCCTGACACCAGCTAGCGACATTTTAACATAATTTAGTGAAGCACTGTAACATCGGTAAACGTCACTAAATTTAAAAAAATAGAAAAAAGCATGCAATTTCTAAAATTATTTTCTAACAAAAGTTTGTCTGCAATTATAAAATTATAGTTTATATAAATAGACCCGGAGCAACCCTCTATTGAATTTTCTGGGTTCGTCGACCCCTTCGGTGGAACACTCAATACTGGTACATACACAAATACGTCATGAATATCGAAACACGCAGGAATTTTCCAACAAATAAATACATGAATATAAAATAATGTCACATCCGTCTCATCCAAATAATGTAGTAAAAAGTATGAAATAAGTACATCAAAGACCCAAGAATGGGCCAATACACACCAACATACTAAAAAAGTCTCAATAACAACTACTGCGTGCTACATCTTCCTTTAGTTTATTGTGATTGAGTATTATTTTATCCTCTATTTGGAGTTGATATATCTTGACAGGTACATATATATTATGTTAGATGTTTAGATAGTATTGCTGACCTAAACAGAGTTCTACCGTCGATGCTGCGGCATAAGCTAGACGTACCCACGTTCTCGTACCCTTACACCGGGTGTGGGTCGTGAAAACTTACGTTTGGTATATTATGCTTGTGATTTATAGTTAGTTATTTACACGTTGCTTGGTCATAGACAACCTGTGCACAAGATTTCAGCTTTCCTCGAACGGGCGCTCCGGGGCACCGGGATCGTTCAGCCTAGGAGGAAATGGTAGTACTTTGGTAGCGATATGACGAGACATCCATTGAGGTGTTACAACCTTCAGATGGATGGCGCGTCACTTACCTTGGAACATGCTTCGGCACGAGGCATTGCGGACCTACAGTGGACTCGGACTGGGAGGGAGCGCGCAATGCCACGAACTAGTCCTTCATAGTGTCGATATCACCAATGACCTTCATATAGATAAGACACATGTTATCGAACATTTTATGCGGGAGCGGTGAGTGTTCGCCTTGCATCAGTGCAATGGCGGGCGCATCGGTCATGGAAATAAGTCACGGTCGAGTGGCGTGGTGTAATATGCATGTTTATTTTGTTTACGTGATTAAATATATCATGTGTGCCTGCTTACATGATTTTAATGCTTACATGCATGCTTATGAAACTATAATACTCAAATGCGTACATGCAAATTTATGCTTTCGTAACGTGCCATGATATAAACTGAAATTCATCTAAGTTCTAAATAGAAAGACCACCATATAAAAATGCATGCTTCACATGATTACTTTGTATCGGTTTAGGTGAGTGAGTTAACCTGCTAATCATTACAAGATGTGTACTGATACCCACACCCCCAGATACGATGATTCGTTCGGTTGTACCAAGGTATTGGAAACTCGGATTGGCAACATGCAGGTGTTCGGCCGGGATGTGTGCTTGGATATAAGAAGACATGATGTATGGAACGGCGAGATCCTTTGTGAGCAAGAGAGATCATGAGTGTTGTAAGCTAGTTGGCATATTCAATGGGGCTATTGAGAGGCTTTGTAACCGCTACAATTATCAATAAAAAGCTTCATTTTGTATAATCCATGTATTTTTTTCTGACTCTATTTTCTTCCGCTGCAACATGGTCGCTATCGAGATAACTATTATATTTTATCTTCTTGTCATGTACGAACGCAACGGGACGTGACACGTATGGTGCGATGTGGGAGTGGAGGACGAGGAAAGTGGTAGTACTGCTAGAGGTTAGGGTTGACTATTATTTTATTTTATTTTTTATGTTTATTACTACTACAAAGAAAATACAACAATAATAAATTCTTTCTAACTTTATGGGATAAAAAGTTAAATATGATCATTTGTTTTGCAGGTGACGATTAAGTTTGATGTACAACTAACAAATGGATAAATTGTCAAACCTTAAAAAATTAATACTTTTACAATAAAAAAATTAGAATATTAAAATAACAAGTATAGTAGTTGGATACTAATTATATTATCCTCGGTTTTCTCCGGTGATGTACCTAGTTTTAATTTAAAATAATTTTAAATATAGAAAATTGGCTTACGTCAAATATATCTTAAGGACACATAGATAAATATATATTTTATATAAATACTTTCACCATTATATTAAGTAAAATAATATTAAAATATGTATTTATGAATATACTTGTGGAAGTATTCATATAAAATAAACGTTTATCGATGTGTAATCATATTTCTTATGTTACATACATGGTCAACTAAGGGATAAGTCTGACAAGATTTTTGACTTAAACATTCCTCTCTGCTAGGATAACTCCTATGATTAGTGTAATCCCACAAATAATCAAGATCACGAATGACCTCTAGGTCCAGTCCACAATTAGATCAAGTCAAATGACAACCAAAATTGACTCCAGATAGAAACAGAGTCGACCAGGATACATGTTAACATAATCCTAACAAATTTACACTATGGAGGTCTCTTTCTCTTGCTTGCTGATGGCCCACCCCGAATAGCTAGCTATTTATTAGCCTACTATGGGTATGCGAGGATGACGACGTCGATGACTGTAGTTAAGTCATTATACTAATTAACCAAACATTTTTTCAAACATTTGGCGATTTTATTTTTCCAAACATTTCGTAATCCAACCATCACCACTTATCCGCGTGCCAGCAAGAGTCCACACAGATGGGGTAGCTGGCAACTCTGGGCTATTCTTTCCCCGCAGCACGATGGTACGTTTACGCAATAACAGGACACGCGTCGAACCCCGATTTGGCGGAATGCTTGAGGGTTTGAAGGAATGTTAGGGCTGGGAGCCAATCACAAATATATGGTCATCCACTCCAATCTGGATGAATAGTTTGCAATTTCGCAATTATTTATGGGGCCTATGATCTTCCATGCAGGGTTCTTCTATGATTTCTTATCATTTTAAAATTAATATGATTGTTGGTTCAAATTGTCACGGAATCGGAGCATCGACATGGTTTCAATTTGAATGATTGGTCTATTTGTAAGTCTTAAGTCGATCTATCATTGATGTCTTATGCTTGCAAATTTCAAGATACTAATCTCTTTTTCTTCTGAGAAATAATTAAAGTGATTTTTTTCAGGTACCGTTCCATCATTCTTAATGTTGGAAACGAAACGTGAAACCGTTTTCTCAAATCAAAAAACTGCGAGAGAACTGAAAAAAGCACACTAAAATCAAATCGTCAAAATCACACAAAAACAAAACGCAAGCACAAGTAATTTTTACTGTTGGAAAAAAAAATATGACATTTTTCGTCTTTGTGATGGGATGCGAATAAAATAAAAAATGCAAGAGAAGAGAAATTAAGAGAGATAGTACACACACAAGATTTATCGAATTTCAGCTCAATTTGACCCTACGTCCACTACCAAAATATGCCAATTAGTGACGTTATTAGCTACGTCACAAAATAACATCGCTAATTTTATAAATTTAGCGACTCCATAAAAAGATGTCGCAATACGTCACAAACAGCGACGTTTAACGGCATTCAGCGACTACTTTCAGAATTGAGGGAATAGACTACGCTAGGAGTCGCTGAACGTCGCAATTTTTTTTGTAAACAGCGACGTTTAGTGACGTCATTTAATATACATCGCTAATCTATTTAAAAAATTGGGACATTTGGCGACTTATAATACGTCGCTACTTTATTTAAAAAACAGCAACGTTTAACAACGTTTCATACATCGCTAATTTTTTTACTGCGACATTTACCGACGTATCACACGTCGCTAATTTATTTGAAAAACAATGACGTTTAGCGACGTATGTGTTTGAATAAACAAAAATGAGAGAAGAAGAGGGTTTATACGAAACCTTTCTTTTTTTGCTTACAAACAAGAAAAAGAGTACAATTAATCCTATACGAGGATGTTAAGTACAATAAAAATGATTCTGGGGAATAATTGCTATAGGAGTCTGATCTGCGATCGATCACTTTGTCCTTTGGACCACACGATGATGAAGAAGTGCTGTAGTAGAAGAGGAAGTTTCAAAAGTTGCAAGTGGGATTGAATTCTCGTTGCCAAAGTTGTCAATCAACACTCTCTGTCTCTGATCTCTTGATCCTTGATCCCCCGATCCTTGATCCTCCGATCCCCTGTGACCAGGGGTCTCTATTTATAGAGATTAGTCACAATAACTGTCCAGTTGGCGTAGAAGCCAAACTGTGAAGAAAGTTGCATCTTTTACGCGGCGGTTATCATAACTGCTACCCACGTTCGAATGACCTTCTAAATCTACGTATGACACGTGTCCCATCATAAGGTAACGCGTATAACTACTTCTCGAAGATCACGGCATGCAAGCCACGTAGGTAACTGCCCCCCTGCATAAAGATGGTTGGCGTAAAAGCCAAATAGCTGTCTTGTTGGCGTAAAAGCCAAAGAGCTGTCTTGTTGGCGCAAAAGCCAAACTCTGCGTAAAACTTGATGATACATGAATAATAAATAACCAGCGTAAAATAGCCAATTATCCATCACGACTGAGGTCTTGAGCGTATTCCGGGCTAAATAGCCTTATCACGTACCTTTGCAAATATAGCCTGAGCTGACGTATTTCAAGGAGATAGCATACGGCGTACTCCTATAGTTAAAAATAGCCTGGTTGGCGTAAAATGCAAGGATGGTGATGTGAGCGTATTAGTCACAGTTTTAGCTTTCCCAGTCAATTATCCATCACGACTGAGGTCTTGAGTGTATTTCGGGCTAAATAGCCTTATCGCGTACCTTTGTAAAAATAGCCTGAGCTGGCGTATTTCGAGGAGATAGCATACGGCATACTCCTATAGTTGAAAATAGCCTGGTTGACGTAAAAAATGCAAGGATGGTGATGTGAGCGTATTAGTCACAGTTTTAGCTCTCCCAGTCATGACAAAATCTGAAGAATAGAACCAAATTTCGTGCATTAAAGCAGAGATATGCCTCCATCTCGTGCATTAAATGCAGAGATATGCCTCGAGCTCTGTGCAGAAAACAGCTTTTGACGTGGCGTCTGATTTTGTCTTTATCTTGAGCGTAAAAACACACTTATGCCCGTGTAGAATAGGCAGCGTATTCTTTGAATGCGTAAAAATGACTTGTATCAAGAATATGTCACTAAACGACAGCCTGGGTCTCTGTGCAAAATCATCATCACAGCCGCCCTCTCGATCATCGTGCAGTACTTTTGTCAGGAGTCAGGTTCACTGTTTTCTCTGACAAATTCATCCGAGGAATACGAGGAGTTCCTCGTACAACTTTACGTTGCATTAAAAATAGTGTATTTTAAACTTTACGCAAGAGGGTAAAGCAACCTTTTACGCAGAACAGCCTTGAAGCACTGCTTTACGCGGGCAGCTCTGAAGCTCTACTTTATGCCAAACAGCTCTGCATCTCTGTTTTACGCGGGCAGCTCTGAAGCTCTACTTTATGCCAAACAGTTCTGAAGTCATATTTTATGCCACACAGCCTTGAAGCTCTTTTTTACGCGGACTTCATGTATGTTGGGGCTTTTGACTGTATAATACGCGTACAATTTCCCAGCGTATTTCATGCTTCTACAAGACCTCCTTCAAAGTTTTCAAATTCCTCATAATTTGAAATACTTAGAATGAAGCATGAAATGGTCAAATTTGACTCGTTCTTCGAGGCTGATTTTTCGGCGATATTTAAGGAGTTGTTGGGATTTGTATGTTCTCTTTTGTCTATATAAGGGCAAGCAAGTGAACTTGTTTTTTCATACTTCCTTCACTACAAAGATGGCTGCTGAGATTCATTGGGATGATCTGAGAAAGAAGAAGATTATGCTCTTCCAGCATGTAAGGAGCTGTAAAATGAGACATCTTCGAGCAAATATTCTCTGTAATGATGGACCATGGAAGGATATCATAGCTTCCTTTGATCGAGATAATCAACAATTTTATATGGCGATTCGTCAAAGAGAGAGAAATGGTCGCATTAGACCACATAGCTTGCCAGCTGTATTTTTTCCTATTATAAAGCTGGACCCTGATGGACAGCTTGGCCGTGTCTTCCAGTATTGTATTGGGTCTGAATCCCTAACACAAATCTAAGCATGGCCGCTGATGACGTATGGGGGTGGGCTTGAATAATTTAAACAGGCCCAGTTTTGTATCCTCCCTCCATTCACCATTTTTTTGGCCTCCCGGCCGAAGAAGTGCTGTAGAAGAAGCAATAAAGATCTCCATTAAACGAGAACCTAGCGCAATAGATTTCCATCATATGTAATCATGATCTTGAATATTAATAAAAAATCCTTTGTAAAAATAGATTTCCATCATATTTAATCATGATTAATAAACTTGTCTTCTTTTACGCAATATTGATTTGCCATATTGCTGTGAGGAAGTCGAGTAATACGCAGCTTCAACACGCTTGAATAATTTTTACCCTGACTCTGACAAATACGCCTCCGGTCACGTTCCGACTTTTACGCGTAGAGAAAGATGTGCAAAAAGCTGTTTAGCATTAAGTTGTCTTGAAAATCCAATTGTCATGCTGTTTTTGACGAGAAGTCAGATAGAATTCTAAACCGTCATTTCTCCTTCATAAATGTGAAGAACATCTGTTCAGAACATCATCTTCAAAAATGTCTTCTCAAAAGATTCTCGAGACGAGGCAAAAAATGTTCGCCGAACAGGCCATCCCTGAACTAGATATAAAAATTCTGGACAAACTTCGAATGAACTATCAATGGTCAAGGAAGAAAAGTCATTTTCCAATGAAGAAGACACTTTCAGGGAACTCCTTGGCCCTTCGTCTGATGAAGTCCTTTCGACTGAGGAAGAAAAACATTTTTTGCGCAAACTCTTGTAACTAGCTTTTTTAAGCGTGAAACCCAAATTATCAAGATGTATGCGTATTCTGCTAGCTGATCTTTCTCGCATAATTTAAGATGCGCGTAGCATAGATCCGCAGCTTCTGAGCGTAAAATCGTAGATCTGTAGCTTCTGAGCGTAAAAACTTCTGAGCGTAAAATCATAGATCTGTAGCTTCTGAGCGTAAAAGCTTCTAAGCGTAAAATCGTAGATCCTTGCTCTGCACGTAAAAGAGTCTGAGCGTAAAATCAGGGATCCGTTACGCAGCATGACTATATGTCTTCCTGTTCAATGATAGGCTGACGTGGTCCCAAATCCTAACCAACTATTAAAAATCGGATTTGGTTAAGGATTCGGAGAGTCACTTGAACTCTATAAATAGGCCTCGGTCGTGAGAGAGAAAAACCATTCATCTTTCTCTGCAAAAACCCTTCGTCTCTTTCTGAAGACTCTTCGTCTCTTTCCGAAAACTCTCAGATTCGCCATGGCACCAAAACAGACCTATGTCTCCAAGGGAAAGAAAGTCGCTTCATCATCTCGCTCCACTGCTCAAGCACGAGCGACTCCTACTAGGCCAAGCGAGCCTCGTTCTGAACGAAGTACTCTGCCGTCTAGCTGTGCACCGGGCATCACAAGTAAAGAATTCGAGAGGAATAAAAACCAACCGCATACGTTGTACGTGTATGCATAAATACGCCCACATTCCTAATGTGTCAGCTAAAACTCTATATTTTTGCAGTCTGGTGTAAAAACTCAGACTGTCAAATTTTGATGTATACTGCGAACATTGCGTTTTACGCACTAGATGTAAATTCCAGCATAAAACTCCATATTTTTGCAGCCTGGCGTAAAAGACCAAGACTGTTAGGTTTTGGCATATACGGCAAAACTTGAGTTTTACGCACTGGATGTAAATTCCAGCGTAAAACTCAAATTTTTGCAGTCTGGCGTAAAACTCAGACTATCAAGTTTTGGCGTATACGGCAAGAGTGTAGCATCTTATGTTTTACGCGAAAGAAAATTCCAGCGTAAAACTGACTTTTTCTCTTGCTTTTTGCAGTGGACCTACAGATCGCCCCTCTGGCTGAAGTGATGGGCTCTGCTGCTGGAATGCTAAATTCTAACTACTTGGAGGACTTGTCCCATGTGACTTTTCCCATCTCTGGAAACGAGTATCCCCAAGAAAGGGAAACTCTGATCTCTGCCCAAGGAGAAAGAATGTTGTTGAGTATGATCAATGGGGAACCCTTGACGTGCATAGACGAAACTGAGTATAAGAAACCAGCTTTCTTATTTGGGGATGTTTTTGATAAACAATTCCAGACAAAGCCCAAGAAGGAAGATTGGATATTTTCTGTTGAGGGAACGGTCATGTATCTGCCAAAGATGCCCAGAGATTACCCTATCTCTGTATTCTTCCATGCCACACATCCCAGAAAGATGGTATGGACTCTGACTCCCGATCTTCATGGCCAGCCGGGGAAGATCTTTTATAAGAAAGGATTAAACCGAGGATCCTTTGTAAGCAGTCCTTCAGGCCATGTCATGCCCTTCAGAGGATTACTGCCGGTCAGCGTCCCGAGTGAAGACTCTTCCTTGATCCAACCATTTCAAATGGAAAACTTCTGCAATGAGTTCATGGAGCAGGGAGGAGTATATCCCAGGGTTAACCCTCGCACCAGTGGATGGCTTAATCCCCAGAATCTTCGATGGGCCAGTTTAACTACATGGGCCCTGAAGCACTTCCAGATGGAGCTGGAAAGTATTAACGCTTTTTGTCATGCTCTTGGATTTTTTTATAGGATCTAATCCCCAGAGGGGCTTAGTGACTCAGACTCAGACTCAGGCTCAAGGGTACAAAGTAGAGCTTTGTTGGAGCACTTATCACTTCAGCATCGGCGCATGGCGCTTGTGCACATTTAATGCGCTCATGAGCTCAGTTATGAGTGATTTACATACGATGTTGCTAGTGTGGTTGCTATCACGCCCCAGTCCCAAAATATATGGGACCAGGCCACGTGGCAATGGCCAGCTAATACGACTTCGAAGGATTATCCAATTAATGAAACCGATAAAGCGTACTATGCTGTCCTAAAATACTAACAAGTCTAATATGCTAACATACAGCAGGTAAATGTCTAATCTCATCCACAGAATACAATATAATAATAACTGAGACAAGTGCGGGTAAATGAAATACAAAGAGTCTGAATATCCATAATACATCTGAAATAGTCTGATAGGGACAAATCCACTAAAATACAGCAATGGAATAAAGTGCAGAAAGAAGTAAGATAACTAGACTAGAGTATCAACTAGCTAGATAAGTGTCACGCCCCAGTCCCAAAATACGTAGGACTAGAACACGTAAGCATGCCAGCCGCATGGATATGGCAACTCCAATATATGGAAACCATAACCCATACATACGCTATAATATGAATATAAACTTATATGTGGTATATATAATGTCACAAGTCACAGATATGCTAATCTCATTCACACAACAAGTCATAAAAAATAAATACTAAACTAGAATAAGGAGTCTGAAATATCCAAAATAATAGTCGGGTGGAGACAAATCCACTACCAACGACTATATCCAAAACTAAAATGAGAGAGGAGTATAAAGTCTCCAATATAAAATAATGTGAAGACAGAAGTGTATCAGCTAAAAAGAATCCATCGCTAGATGTACTCAAAGATGCTCAGAAGGTAAGACCTCCTCGGCAGAAAGTAATGCGTCAGGTCCAGGCCCGTACTTCTGCAAATACTCAAGAGCAGATACACCTGGCAGAGGACCAGGTCCTCGGAGAGACGTAACAAGATACAGAAAAGTGAGCCAACTTGAATACAATAAACATGCATATAATTTGAAAATAAAAAAGTACGCTGTACAAGATAATCTATATGAATGCAAATAAGGACAACTTTTCGATGTATGGGCAAGGGTAGGCTACTCGATCTAATGCTCACAACTCACACACCCGTCTAGAACATCATCAGCCGACATACCGCGGGGGTAGCGACCCTCGTGACTCCATCAATCGACATACCGTGGGGGTAGCGACCATCGGACACGACCACCATTGTGCGTGCTAGTGACTACGGTGTTACCAGAGTGGTTAAAAGCCCATACGCCTAATGATTGTCCTCTCATGATACTAGGTGCCATATGTGTGTCAACATATCTAATATATAGTAATGACTGAAAGAAACTACACATGCAATAAATAAACAGAAATAAAATAAATATAAAGAAATATACTAAGTATGCAAAATACTGTAAGCAATTTGGCAAGGTATCTTGCCTGGTCTGAAAAGGATGAAGTCCCAACTCAAGGCGTCGTCCGATCTATCCGTCACATAAATTAAACAAGTTATATTACCAAAGTGGGTAAATAGGTTCCTCCATTTAATCTATTTTAATTCTGAATAAAATAACCTAAAATATTATTTTAATATTATTATAATCTAATTTTATTATTAAACCCTAATTTTGTCCAAAGAACTGAATTTTATCAACTCGAGACTCATGGCACGCAAATCGAGGCGATCTGTTGACCGAAAAGTCAACCGACACAAACTCAACTTTCATGCATGATTTCCTGTAGATTTTAGTGTCAAAAATATGCTAGAATTTACGGCTCATCCGAATTCAAATTCGTTTGGGAATTATGGCACATACAAATTTTGTAGTGTGCACCGATGGTTAAATTCTAACCTAGAAGTTCTACAGAATTAACAGTACATAAATACTTCGAATTAAATTCTAGGAAAAATATATGTCGATGATCTCGACATTATCTTTCCGAAAATTTAAACGGTTCATGATTCTGATTTTGGGTTCTCCCGAAATTGCGTAAACATCGAAACACATCTATTTTCGGACATGTTGTGCTCTACGAATTTTCCAGAATTTAATACTAATAATTTCGAAAAACAATTTATATAATCAAAAAGCTAATCTCAATATATTTCTAACACAAGAAACTAGGCCTCGTTTGGAGTCCGGAGCTATGCGCAATGGCTTCTGGAAGATGAAGGAACCCTAGATGGCAATTCTCCAAAAATCGGCTCAAGAAAAATCCTAGAAAATAACTTAAACTATTATATATATATAGAGGAGAGAGAGTGCAGCCGCGGCTCGGAAAGTGCCATGTGGCAGCCATCCACGCTGCCCCGTCCAAATCGGACGGTCCCAAACTGACGCGGCTCGGCTCAGCTGAGTCCGAGTCGAACTCTGACTCGGCTCGGCTCCACCCCGCGGTCACTGACAGGCGGGCCCGGCACTGTTCGCTGCGGGAGGCTGATAGGTGGGCCCCCTGTTTGCTGACTAGGCAGAATTAATTACTTTTTGGGTTTTCCTTTTCAGAAATTAGTTTTTAATTCAGTTTTTCATAATTAACTCAAAATAAATGCTAAAAATAATTAAAAAATTCCCAAAAAATTCTAGAAAATATATTTTATTATTTAGAACCTAAAATAAAAGTTTGGGATATTTTAATTAAGTTTGAACATAAAATAAATTCTTCAAAGTCCTGGAAAATTAGTGTTACTAGTTTTTAATTAACTAAAAATTATGGAAAAATCCTAATAATCTAAAATAGCCTAAAAATAATTCTAAATAAGTATTTATATAAGTAAATATACTAAACAATTTATTTTCTAATTAACTAAGAGAATACTCTAAATAAATTCAACATCTATAATAAATATAATAATATAAAATATACAAAAATACCTATTTTGGGTGAGAGAGTTTACAATCTACCCAACTTAAAATAATTTCGTCCTCGAAATTAAAATAAGGCATAATTTGTTAAATCCTTCACATTCGTACATAAAGTACGTCAATCGCAATCTCTTCCAAAAATTTAAATAACAAAATATATTCAAATCTATCGCGATCATTTCAAAATTAAGATAATCATTGTTCAAATCAAAATTCAACCTATTGTAATCTCTTCTCACTTTTCCAAATCATCAATATCCAAATTTAAATTGAATCCATATAATATCTTCAAGATTTAAATAACCCATATCAAATTTTACCTCACGATCTCCAACTATCATAATCCCCTCTAGAAGTAATTCGAGTCCAATATTATTCCTATTTTCACTTATAATTTTTTTTGTATTCTTCAACTTTTTAAATTCTATTCACATCCTCAATATTTCAAATAGGTAGTCCAACCATCAAATTTTAATTCTTAATTTAAATCATCAAATTGAAAAATAATTTAAATACAGTCCACCAATGTTCAAGTCTGAAATTATATATTTATCCTTCAAATTCAAATTGATGATTTTACCTTCAATACTCAAAAATTTAAATTATGTACTTAAGGTATAAATATTGGGTCCTCAATATCAAGATTTTTAAAATTCATTAATCCTCATCATCATAGTCATTCTTCTAAAATTCTCAAAATTAAATGGCTTGAACCTCTCCCAATCTAATCTTACTCGATCACAATCTAAAAGAAATTTCTCTTGAGTTGCCAATGCACTGCTACCCAACTTAGAATTTACCCATCTATCACAGAAGGCTATATACTTTAAGAAAAATATTCCTTAATTTATTTACTCATGTCATTCAATCCTCAAAACTTCAACGCCGATTATATCATATATGATATGTCCTTAATTACGAAAGAATAATCCTCAAGTATGTGATCGGCCTATGGGGTATATCTAGTACTCTCTGTGTATCAAACTTATACCAAGCACGAGGTTTCGTCTTTCCGAAATAAGGGAAGACGGAGATCAATAATAAAGAGTTCAAGGGCGGGGTAATAGAATAGAAGTATCAGGATTAAGGCGTTTAAAGAATTCAAATAGAAATTGTCAAAGCAGTTATGGATTGAAGTCCTATTTTGGTAATGCCTATCCACATGCTCGCATCGGTACAGTTATGTAACGGATACGATATGCTTAGACATATCTAGAGGACAAGTTCATTCATCTACTAATCGCTAGATATCTCAATCCACGTAAAGTAGTTATACGAAGGGCGAACCACGCGCACTATGGTTGATCAGACCATAGTAGACTGATTCTGAAATGTATTAATGTACGCATCCACTAATACATATATAGTGAACAAGCTTGATGAAAGAATAAGCTTGCAAAACTAGGCTATAATAGCGGCATAAGTCAAGGTGGTACAACAATTATAGGTACGCTAGATGATGATGAAAGGAGGTACAAGTCAATTCAAGTTCACAAAAACAAAACAAAAAAATAGACTAAGCAATAATAATAAAGACTCTACAAATCTCTATAGTTATCATACAACCTCCTTGTCTATGTCGCTAGTCGACCAAATGGGGGCAATGACCTCTAAATTCTATTGTCTGAATAAACACTGTCGTCTTATGCTAGCATATAATTAATGTCATTCAGCTACACTTCAATAATAGGGCAAAAGACTATGTGATACTAGATTGTGAGGTATGCTACCCAACTTATAACAATTAACTAATATTGTAATTGCCTTAAGGATACCGTAGAACTCCTGTTAAGGTCTACGGGAAGGGGTCTTGGTATTTATTAGGGTATCCTCTTTCATTACATAGGTCATGGTCGTCCTAAGTCTTAATCATAGCGCTCATGGAGCAAGTGTCAATAGTAAGGATAGAAGAGTTACTGGCCGACAAGGGAAAAGGATCTAACTCGTATCGAGGTGGGGGTACATGTTACGTAATTTAAAACTAAGGGATAAGCGCCAGGTCTCAATCTACAAGAATAGCTTAAACCATCAAGTTCTAACTACTAAGCACACAATTTCAAAATTCAAGAGTAACCACCAAAATCCTAGCAAGCTATATATATCCTAACATAGAATAAATTTACTTGGTCTATAATCAGCAGTGTCAGATGGCACAAGTTGAAAGATGAAGAATAGAGGAACAAAATTTGGTCGTCGCACAATTAGCGAACGCTAAGGTCGCAGAGGAACAATATATAAAATTTAAATAGGGGGCTCTATATAGCATCATGGTTTTCTAAGGGAAAGTGGTATGCTAGTTGCTATGTTCGAGGTATGATCAAGAGAAACGTTATATTCATTGCTCTTGGCTTCCTAAGGTACTGTCTGCTACTAATAAGACAATAATCTAAGTTTATAGTTCTAATATTATCTTACCATAAGTGTTAGGTCCAGCCCTAATATTTAACCCTGGATTTCTATTGGTTCCTCAATACTAGGGTCAAACATTATAGTCAAACTTCTAACTAACTCTAGTAGTGTCTATACTACTCTCAAGTCTTCATATTACATCAAGGGGTAATGGTAAACCAATTCTAGAGATAAGGAATTCTAGGGTTCACTAGATATTCTAAACTTAGTGTTGTGTCTATATTCTCGTTGTATTCTTAATAGGTATGCTACCATAATTATCATCCTAATAACAGGGGTTCCTATATTCTAGCAGAAGGCTATACTCAAAGAACTATTAGGGAAGTACAGGAATCAAGCAGGATGCAATTATTCAGATAGAACAAATAGAAGGAAGATGAATAATAGTCAATTGTGGATGAGATCATATACTCTATTCCTAGGTGCAGGCTTGTTCGATACAATAACGCAACCGAGACAATATGCTCTCGACCTGCATGGGCCAACACAAAAATATGTCACGTCCCAGTCCCAAAATACGTAGGACTAGAACACGTAAGCATGCCAGCCGCATAGATATGGCAACTCCAATATATGGAAACCATAACCCATACGTACGCTGTAATATGAATATAAACTCACATGTGGTATATATAATGTCACAAGTCACAGATATGCTAATCTCATCCACACAACAAGTCATAGAAAAGAAATACTAAACTAGAATAAGGAGTCTGAAATATCCAAAATAATAGTCGGGTGGAGACAAATCCACTACCAACGACTATATCCAAAACTAAAATGAGAGAGGAGTATAAAGTCTCCAATATAAAATAATGTGAAGACAGAAGTGTATCAGCTAAAAAGAATCCATCGCTAGATGTACTCAAAGATGCTCAGAAGGTAAGACCTCCTCGGCAGAAAGTAATGTGTCAGGTCCAGGCCCGTACTCCTGCAAATACTCAAGAGCAGATACACATGGCAGAGGACCAGGTCCTCAGAGGGACGTAACAAGATACAAAAAAATGAGCCAACTTGAATACAGTAAACATGCATATAATTTGAAAATAAAAAAGTATGCTGTACAAGAAAATCAATATGAATGCAAATGAGGACAACTTTTTGACGTATGGGCAATGGTAGGCTACTCGATCTAATCCTCACAACTCACACACCCGTCTAGAACATCATCAGCCGACATATCGCGGGGGTAGCGACCCTCGTGACTCCATCAATCGACATACCGCGGGGGTAGCGACCATCGGACACGACCACTATAGTGCGTTCTAGTGACTACGGTGTTACCAGAGTGGTTAAAAGCCCATATGCCTAATGATTGTCCTCTCATGATACTAGGTGCCATGTGTGTGTCAACATATCTAATATATAGTAATGACTGAAAGAAACTACACATGCAATAAATAAACAGAAATAAAATAAATATAAAGAAATATACTAAGCATTCAAAATACTGTAAGCAATTTGGCAAGGTATCTTGCCTGGTCTGAAAAGGATGAAGTCCCAACTCAAGGCATCGTCCGATCTACCCGTCACATAAATTAAACAAGTTAGGTTACAAAAGTGGGTAAATAGGTTCCTCCATTTAATCTATTTTAATTCTGAATAAAATAACCTAAAATATTATTTTAATCTTATTATAATCTAATTTTATTGTTAAACCCTAATTTTGTCCAAAGAACTAAATTTTATCAACTCGAGACTCATGACACGCAAATCGAGGCGATCTGTTGACCGAAAAGTTAACCGACACAAACTCAACTTTCATGCATGATTTCCTGTAGATTTCAGTGTCAAAAATATGTTGAAATTTACAGCTCGTCCGAATTCAAATTCGTTTGGAAATTATGGCAAATACAAATTTTGTATTGTGCACCGATGGTTAAATTCTAACCTAGAAGTTCTACAGAATTAACAGTATATAAATACTTCGAATTAAATTCTAGGAAAAATATATGTCGATGATCTCGACATTAGCTTTCCGAAACTTTAAACGGTTCATGATTCTGATTCCGTGTTCTCCCGGAATTGCGAAAACATCAAAATATGTCTATTTTTGGACATGCTGTGCTCTACGAATTTTCTAGAATTTAATACTAATAATTTCGAAAAAAATTTACATAATCAGAAAGCTAACCTCAATATCTTTCTAACGCAAGAAACTAGGCCTCGTTTGGAGTCCAGAGCTATACGCAATAGCTTCTGGAAGATGAAGGAACCCTAGATGGCAATTCTCCAAAAATCGGCTCAAGAAAAACCCTAGAAAATAACTTATATATATAGAGAGGAGAGAGAGTGCAGCCGCGGCTCGGAAAGCGCCACATGGCAGCCATCCACGCTGCCCCATCCAAATCGGACGGTCCAAAACTGAGGCGGCTCGGCTCAGCTGAGTCCGAGTCGAACTCTGACTCGGCTCGGCTCGAGGTCGGCTCGGCTCCACCCCGCGGTCACTGACAGGCGGGCCCGGCACTGTTCGCTGTGGGAGACTGACAGGTGGGCCCCCTATTTGCTGACTGGGCAGAATTAATTACTTTTTGGGTTTTCTTTTTCAGAAATTAGTTTTTAATTCAGTTTTTCATAATTAACTCAAAATAAATGCTAAAAATAATCAAAAAATTTCCAAAAAATTCTAGAAAATATATTTTATTATTTAGAACCTAAAATAAAAGTTTGGGATATTTTTAATTAAGTTTGAACATAAAATAAATTCTTCAAAGTCCTAGAAAATTAGTTTTACTAGTTTTTAATTAACTAAAAATTATGGAAAAATTCCAATAATCTAAAATAGCCTAAAAATAATTGTAAATAAGTATTTATATAAGTAAATATATTAAATAATTTATTTTCTAATTAACTAAAAGAATACTCTAAATAAATTCAACATCTATAATAAATATAATAATATAAAATATACAAAAATACCTATTTTGGGTGAGGGAGTTTACAATAAGAATGCTCTAGTCCGAAATAGCTGCGTACCCCAAATCACGGGAACTCCTCTGGAAGTGCCTCAAAGTCCTCAATCACGAATCATGTCTCTACTCCTGCTCCGTAGATGGTCGGGTACAAGTGCTCGTTCGGATCTGAAAGGGAACCAGGTCCTCAAAGGGACGTAACAAGATACAAAAATATATGCAATAAAGTAAACACTGTGTAAACTCGAGGGTGATCTAACCAGCTAAGTGAAATGCACTTGAAGACAACCATGGTACGTATGGGTAGGTAAAAGTTATAAAGCGTAGCGTCAAGCCAGAGGCTAAGTACCTGGCATTAGCTGCAAACTGGATGCCAGGAGTATATGCTGAATATATCACCGATCATGATAGCGCACAGCTAGTAACCTCTGTCGGATGTATCGACAAGCATATACGCCCATAACCGGGTAGCACTGAGCCCATAACCGGGTAACACATGGCCCATAACCGGGTAACACTGAGGCTCACGACCCCGTAGTTTACTCTAAAACTCGGTAGCCAAATGTCTGTCCTATATGCTTACTAATTATCTTTCCTGCCCAATGCCAATGTACAAGTCACGAACACGACATGGACATCTTGTACTATAATGCAAGTCGCTAAAGAAATATACAACTAATCTAAATAACGTCACACGTGCTGCTCATACCGATGGTCAGTCAGTCATGAAGCACGCGTCCCTACATGAACTCACCCTGTGACGTGCAATGATACGTGTCAAGGCCTGGGAAGTCATATTAATAACCCCACAACTTTAGGTGCGTCCACTAGACACTAGGTCAGATACAAGTCCTAAAGTCAACGCCTTCGTTGACTGCACCCGAGTCTTTTCCGGACGCGCACAGTTATATAATATTAAAATAAATAAGCATGCAACTAAATAATATTTGAATTTAAATAGTACAACAAGGCAAGGTATACTTGCCAGGAACTCCGATGTGCACAAGTAAGGATCCGGAACCGATAGCCAAGGTAGTATCATCTTGGATGCCAACGAATAAATAATAATAAATATTAATCACTACATTACACTATGCTAATTACGTACACAAGTACGACTTATGCAACGTCACGAGTTACACAGATACCAATTAAATATTTTAATTAAATACGATGGCTAGGGTTGACTAGTCACGGGTCAATGGGGTAGGTATACACTAAGGTATCATTTCTCACATGTTACAATCACGGTCACAACTATGATTTGTGTAGGTGCTAAGTCGTATCTCGAACACACGGGTACAAGGTATCCTACTACTAAGATTCCCATGACACGTCTGGTATGGGTAACCATCTAGGTCTTCATGCACGAGAATTATAACTACACTGCAATTAGGAACTGACGCAGGGGGGATCACGACTGGTCAACTAGCAGGATCGCGTGTGCGCGCAGCTAAGACGTACATGTGTCATATCCTCAATTACCGTGTACATTAAGACAATGAATTATTAAAATATGTTACGAAACTAAATAACGTATAATACAAAATTACAAGTCCTAGCTAACAAATTATCAAAATACGTGCACAAGGCCAGTTGTCTAAACTCTAGGTCAACATAAGTGTTTACATTAAATAACCATATTTTTCTATGTGGTAAATTCTAACACTATTATTATTCTAAAATACATGTACACCTATACACAAATTTTTATTCTAAAATATACCCACACACATAGCACTTAGGGTTCACCAATTTACGTGTCCATTCAATAACACATTGACACATCGTACATAAAAAAAAAGAAGGCAATGTATATACCTAGTCGTTCAAGGTTGAGGGGGGGTAACTGCGGCTCGTCGGCGGCCTGCCTCCTGTGAGGGAGGGCAGAGCTCCAGCGTGCACAGCACGCAGCAGCAGCAGCTCCGGCAGCAGCTTGCAGCAAGGCAGCAGCTTGCAGCGGCAGCGGCGGCATCTGGGCTGGCGGTGGCGGGTCGCTGACGGTAGGGGGATGGCCGTGGGGGTGGTTGGCTAAGGTGGTAGTGGTCTCCGGCGAAGGTCGGGGAAGAACGGATGAGGGTGCAGTGATGGTGATGATGGTGTTGGTGATGGTGCTGTTAGTGACGGGGACGACGTGCTAAGGTGGTGGTGGCTGCTGATGGTGGGGGAGACGGTGATGATGTTGGCGGTGGAGATGGTGATGCTGGTGGCAGTAGAGATGGTGATGAGGATGGCGGGTTGAGATGACCGGGGAGTCGGGTGGTGGCTACGGGGGTGCTGTGGTTGCGGGAAGATGGTGTTGAAGAGGAGGCGATGCCGATGGTTGAGGGTGCAGGCAGCCGGCGGTGCTGTGGTCGATGTCGAGGGTGGACAGGCGGTGGAGATGGTGATAAGGGTGGTCGTGGATGGTGACTGGTGGCTATGGGGGTCGAGTGAGGGTGGTCTTCGGCGGGTGTGATGGTGAGGAAGATGATGGTAATGGAGGAGGAGAAGACGGCTGGCGAAGCTGAGGTGCTGTGGCGGCGGTTGGCCGTAGTCGAGGTCGAGGTTGAGGGGGTCAGGCGGTGAAGGAAGGCGGGGGTTGACGGTGGCAGGCGGGGTTGTGCAGTGGGAGGTGGCCGGGTGAAGGGTTGTGTAGAGTTTTCTAGGGTTTTGTTAAAGATGATATGGATGTGATGTGGGTTTTAGAGAGAGAAAGTAGGTATATATGTAGGAGAGAGAGAGAGTGGGGCTCTCCATGGGATTAGGGCTGGCTGGGTATTTTTTTAGGGATGAGGGAAACCATTACATGAAGGAATGGAGGGTAGAGATGGTGACTGGTGATGGGGGTTTGAAATGGAGGGTGGAGATGTAAAAGGGGATAAAGTAGTATGATGTACAACAAATGGGGAGAGGAGATTGTGGGTGGACCGATCAAAAAGGAGGGAAGAGTTTCTTCATGTGGTGGGTCCAATGAGGGGTGGACACCTCATTGCATATTTGCATAAAAGTCCCTTAATAATTAGGAAATTATACAATTAATGGAATTTAGGATTAGATGAGGCAAAATACCATGTTTGGTGTGATATAGTGGGCTAAAATGGTATGTGGTGTTTAGTATGAACCTTGAGGGTGTGAGTGGAGGTTTGGGTTGGAGTTGGGTCTAGTTTTGGGTGAGGTTGGGTCCTTACACCAATTTAATTAAAATTAGTGTAATTGGTGCTCTTTAATTAATTGGAAGTACATGGGAATAAAATTTGGTGGGACACAAGTGTCATGGACGTAGCAGACTCAGAATAGAATATTGTCATAATTGGGTTGCATAAAATGGGTCAAGGTTATATCTCCAATTTTGATTGGAACGGACAAGGATACAAAGTTAGATTTATTTTGATTTAAGAATAGACGTTTGTAACGAATATTATGTGACTAAAATAAAGCACAAGAGAGGGTATTTATGAGTTACACAAAGGTCAGAATAGAAGGCGGACATGACTAAAAAAAGTGTATAAAATTTGTTTGAAAGCAAATGCTAGTGTAGCGCTCCAAATATTGAAGCAACGGTAAGGTGCACAAAGTGATATGAATCTTGTGTACATTAATCTAAAATACTATATTCTAATTTTAAATGGCTCTAAACTAACCCTATTCTCTCTATATAAGCTAGGTAGACCTAAATTTGGTCGAGGGGGTTTACAATCTACCCAACTTATAAGAATTTTATCCTCGAAATTAAAATAAACACATAATAAGCTATAACTCATCAAGCAATGCTATGGACATACCTAGGACCGGTGGAGCTGGCCTTTGCACTATCTGCTGGGCTCTATTGACATAATAGAAACACTTATGAGCTTGATGTTGATTCAATCCGTAACTCAAACACTGTCCTAATCTTCTCCTGCAATCTTTCTGAATATGTCCCTTCTTTCTACAAAAGTGACATGTCGATAGCTCTCTCTGTTGATACGGTACAATCTTCTGTTGCGTTTGCACTGCTGGATGACGGATCGGTCCTCCTGCTCCTGGTTGTGCCTTAGCTGGTGCAGCTACACTGGAATACCTCGATCCTCTGCAAATAGCCTCCTAGATCCTAGCCTCTGACAGAACCTCCTCGTAAGAGATCCTCGCCTGGGTGGTAGTGTACCTTTGCAGCTCAAAAGTTAGGCCGTGATGGAATTTTCTGGCCTTCTCCAGATCGTTGGGTATCAAGGCGGTACCAAATCTGCTAAGTCGACTAAACTCTGCGTCTTATGCGTCTACGATCATATTCCCTTGCTCCAAGTACAGGAACTGAGAGTATAGGGCATTCCTGACCGTAGTCGGGAAATACTTTGCATTGAAGTACTCTAAGAACAGCTCTCATGTCTATGTCTTACCGATGCTAATCTCTATGGAGTCCCACCAGTGATGGGCGTTACCTTTCAGTTGGGCCCTCACTACGGTCATCCAATGGTCTAGATGTAGCTGAGAAGCCTCCAGTAGCATCTCCATGTTGGTGACCCAATCGAAGATCTCTTTTGTGGTCTCGCTGCCCGAAAAGGTATACGGGCCCATCTGACGAAATCCTCGAACAGTACCAACTGGCTGAACAGGTACAGGTGCTGGTGCGGGTGCTGGGGTAGGTGTCCTCTCCAGGACTGCCATCAATCTTTTTCTAATAGTCTCGGTCTGATGCCACTGCGCCTGCATCATGGCCTGGAAGAACTGGAACATATGCGGCTGTCCCTCTGGATGTGGCATCTGTGGTGGAAAGGGTGGAGGTGGTGGAAATGGGATCTCCGGCTACGCTGTAGGTGTCTCCTCAGATGTTGGCCTCTCGAGCTACGGCATCGACGTGGCTCTCAAAGTCTGACCCTCGATGTGTTGTATCAGGACCATCTGTTGTCATGACCCACACCCAAAAATCGGGCATGAGTCGTGGGTACGTCCAGCCTACGCCACAGCATCGGCGGTAGAACGCTGTCTAGGTCTACTATCTAACTAACATCTCATACAACAATATATATATCTGTCAAGATCTCAACTCTAAATGGAGGAGCAATATGATAAAGATAACACAAGTACTCAATCATGAATCTAAGCACGATAAGATAACAAAGAAGTCTAACAACTACAGAGTCTAAACAACTACAACTACTAAAGACATCAACAATTATAATAATAATAATACAACAATATCCAGAATCAAATACAATACAAGTCTCAAACCAAAAGCCGGGGACAAATCTGGTACCAAAAGCTAATAAATACACTGAGGTCCTAGTGATCCCGGCTACCAATCCAGAAATTACTCCTGAATTAGGGGGTCCCTGTCTGCACCATCGACAGGCTGAGGTCCATAAAATATTGGACACCAATCTTCCGGATCCTCTGAAAAATATATCCAGTCAGGATTGGAGCAAGTATACCTCTAACAGCAGTTCCAGTTAAATGATAAAAACTATAAAGCAGTTGTAGCAAGTAGCACAAGGTGAAGGAAATAAAGTATGAACAAGGAAATATATATATATATATATATATATATATATATATATATATATATATATATATATATATATATATATATATATATATATACATCAACTGGTGCATAATGGTAAAAATATATGAAAATCAGAAGCAAGATAGTAATGACTGCAGGATACAAGAAATCTAAACTAAGATCAAGTGTGTGCACAATAACGTGAAGTGAGTCCAGCAAGAATAAATGTAATGAGTCAAGTCCAGAAAGTATAAGTGAGACCAGTCAAGAAGTACAAGAGAGTCCAGACTAGAAAGAATGAACTCGTGTCTCTGAAATACCTGTTTCGATATGTAAACGGCTAGGGGTAAGTACGGCTCACCGCACACTGGGTGTACGACTGCTATCATTCCAGATTAGACAAGAGGGAGTGATTCCAGATTTGGAAATATTTACATGTCTACTCGAGTATTTCTCCGCCCCGACTAGTACAAGTGAATCCAAGACCCGATACACAAATCAAGTATGAGTCCAGCCAAAAAAATAAGTGATGTCTGTAGTGAGTCCTGATGTGATGCCAGTAGGTGATTCCAGAAATAGAGGCCAGAAATATGAAATATACGTGTCGCAAGTAAATAAATTCAGAAATACTAGTCCGTGTCGTGCCAAAAAATCAGATAATACTATACTAGAAGCTGAATCAAAATAATCATTAGATAATGAAAACTATTAGAGAATGTACTCGCTTGACGTCCTGAGCAACTAGCGAGGATCGAGGTCCGAACTGGCATCGCAAGGACCTATTGCAAAAAGTAAGATTAAACAGGGTTCTAAAGAGTTATACAGATATAAAATAACTAAAAACAAGCTTCTAGGGTTGTTCTAGGTCAAACGGGTCAAACCGATAAAATCTGGGTCAAAAAATCAACTCTGGGTCCAAAAAGTCAACTCTAGGTCAAAACTAGGTCAATAGTTGACTTTAGCGGTCAACCGGGTCAACTACGGTCAACTCTAGGTCAAACTATGGTGCCCCTAAAATTCTAGGTCAAAATTAGCTCATTAAGCTAGTAAATCCACAAACTCGCTTCCTTGAGATACCGGGATACCCTCGGTATCCGATACCTCAACCTAAGCTATTATAAAACTCCTAATTCTGAAAACCGTATTTTTATTATTTTAATATTATTATAATCTAAATAGAGAAATAGATTTTTATTCTGAGGTATTGAGCATTTAGAGGATTTATAGAGCCATTATAAATTTTTCCTAATTTATTCCATGTAGGAGACCCGTTGGACAGTTGCTACCTTATCTGTATATCCCAATACACTTTCCAGAATTCCTATATATAAATATATATATATAGATATTATTAATAAAGAAAAGAAAAAGAAAATAAAATTTCTTATTGATTCAAACCCGCAACCCGTTAACCACACTTTCGCGCGTAAAATAAGGAAATAGCATCAGCGGCCAACTCGCGTAAACAGACCACAGCAACCGCTCATTACTGCATATATTTCACTGCGCGTAAACCTTACCCACCTAATTCTTTTTTTTACGCACTCCTGCGTAATATCTTCCACCACTTATGATTCCTTCACCACGCGTAAAACGACACCCTTTAGAAAATATCAGCAACAGAAGCAAAACTCAACTTTGTTTTGCTTTCCTGACCTATACGTGTAAGTCTCTCATTGCACCGCTCTTTAACACTATTATTACTAAATACCCCCAACCGTGCCCCTAAACCAATAAAAGGAAAGCAGTAGTGGCAACAGTTTCTTACCCATTAAGTAAATTCCACCGCCTCCTTATTCCTATATATATCATAACTCTCCTAAAAATCTAATTCCACTTTCTTACACCAAAGTTTAATCGCTGATGTGGACAAACGCACTATACAGAACTTGCTCGGCAAGTATACCTTGCCATTGTATAAATTATTTACATTCCAGTTGATACATGCATGTTTAATTCTGCCTATATAGATGTTATTTTGTAGATTCTGGACCTATTTATGAGACCACCCAGTTTTAGGGAGCATCAGTAGGTTCATTGACTGTGACACAGTTGCTACACAATTTGTGAGTCTCATATAGACCTCGGACTACGTATCGGATTGGCTTTCTGTACGTAAGTACCGTGCGTTAGGGGTAACTGTTGATAGAAACTTTGTATGCTAGTAGACCTGACAGTTATTAGAGGTTTTATCATGTCATGGATATGGCCTACTTAGAGCATGGGGTGGGGAGAAAAATAAGTAAAACATTTGGGCTCCTTTGCACTTTTTCCTGTACGCCCGGATTCTCCACCGGAGAAATGGGTGATCATGACCACTATATATTACTGGCGGCCTCTGCCGTTCAAAAGACGACATGCTTTGAGGCTCCTGATTCTCCGAGAGGGTCACGCCAATCCCATATTTTATCCAGATCGCCCACTTGGTGGAAAGTTGTTCTCAAACTGCATTCACTTAGACGGTTAGATGAACCATTGGATGTTTATATTTCAGTACTTATTGGCATATTTTTATGTATCTTGTTATGTCCCTCTGAGGACCTGGTCCCTTTTCAGATATGGACGAGCAGGAGTACCCACAGGAGTACGGACCGGGACCTGACTCCACTTACCAGACTGAGGAGATCTTACCCTCGGAGTATCTATGATTTTATTACCGCTGTTTAGAGATATTTTGCTACTTCAGTATAGTCGTTTTGTAGTGGATTTGTTTTCACCCGACTATCAGACTTGATACTATCTTTGATATCCAGTTATTATCCAGCTCTTTATTTTCTACTGACTATTTGTGCTGTGGATGAGATATAGATTGCATGTGACTTGTTGTGACAGTATATTACCACTAGTGGATTGGATATTCATAAACAGCGTACGTGTGTATATGGTTTCCATATATTGGAGCTCATGTACATACGGCTAGGCGTGTTACGTACTCCTAGTCCTACATATTTTGGGACTGGGGCATGACATGTTTTTGGTGGTGGCCCATGCAGGTCCAGAATATATTGTCTTGGTTACGTAACTGTACCAAACAAGCCTGTGTTTAGGAATAGAGAATAAGGATCTCATCTACACTTGATTAAACCTCATTTTTTCTTAAGTTTTACGCCAAAAACTCTTTTCCCCTGTTGGCGTAAAAAGCCAACTGACTTTCTTGTTAGCATAAGAAAGCCAAAGCTATGATTACCTACTTAAGTTACAGAATATTTTCTATTTTACGCTGTAGTTATGTCAACTTTATGCTGTAGTTATAATAACTGCCAACTACGTTCCAATATTATTTCTAAAATTTTGCGAATAAGACGACATGTAAGCCACATAGATAAATATCCAGCGTAAACCTGATGATTCCTGAAACCAGCGTAAATACCTTAATTAGGCGTAGTGAGCGTATTATCATAAGTCTTAGCTTTAGCTTTCTCAGTCATGACCAATTAAGAGCCAAATCTCGTGCATTAAATGTGGAGATATGCCTCAAGCCCTGTGCAGAAATAGCTTTTTGACTTAGCGTCTGATTTTGTCTTATCTTGAGCGTAAAACTCATTTCTGTAGATAGCGTATGCAGAAGCCCCAACTTTTCTTCCTCATTGGAAGCGTAAAAACGATTTTGTATTAAATATATTACAAAACGACGACCTAGGTCTCTGTGCAAAATTATCATCACAACCGTCCTCTCGATCATCGTCAAGTACTTTTGTCAGATGTTAGGATCACTGATTTGACTGACAAATTCGTCTGAGGAAAAACAAAAAGTTCCTCGAAGCAAATTTTATGCTAAAATGTATGTTAGATTTTTACACGCAGACTTTACGCACGTAAACTTTTATGCAGATTTTTTCCAGACAGTTCTGAAGCCCTATTTTACGCGAACAGTTTTTGAAGCTCTATCTTGCTGACTTCTTTGAGTCTCTGTTTTACGCAGAAAACTCTAAAATCTTACCTTATGCTTCTCTTCTTTATACGGATATTTCTGAACCCATATTTTACGTCGACAAATTTTATATCTCTATTTTGAATCCTGTACTTTTTTAAACGTGGTGTACATCACCTGCAAAGAGATGGATATGCAGAAGGGATGTACTATTGTCGATGGTGACACAACTTGTCACGCCCCAGTCCCAAAATACGTAGGACTAGGTCACGTAACCATGCCAGCTGGCCCGTATATATGGCAACTCCAATATATGGAAACCATATATACGTGCGTACACTGTATAATGAACAATAATTCATAAGTGGTAAAACTGATCACAAGTCACAGGGTAATATCTAAATCCCATCCACAGAATCAAATATGAATAACCAATAATCATGTAACTAGATCTCAACACAGATATCTAAGAATGACAGTCAGATGAAATCAAATCTACTGCCGAAATAGAATACAAAAGGAACCAGAATACACACCATAAAGAACAACATCTGACAATCTCGAGGCTCGAAGAGAAGACCTCCTCGGGATAAACATAACATGTCCGGGTCTGTGCTCCTGCGAATACTCAAGAAAATATACACCTGGCAGGGGACCAGGTCCTCAGAGGGACATAACAAGATACATAAAAAATGACATGCCATAATGTAAATACTGAATAAATAAATAGGGTGTGCTAACCATCTAAGTGAATGCAATTTAAAGACCTTGTAGTACGCATGGGAATGTGTAGGCTTGACATATGCTGACGTAATTCACCAATCGTCATGACTGGCTAGTATATGTGTCATATGCCCCCGGACACACGGGTAGCTCTGCAATCGACCATCTCCGAGGAGCATGGTACGAAGGATAAAAGACTCAAGAAGGGGGTGTCCCATACGTCTACTAGATATCTTCCCCACCCAAGGATATACAAGTCGTGAAAACGACGTGGACATCTCGTATAATGATGCAAGTCTCCATAGAAATAAGCTAAGCTAAATACCGTTACACATGTTGCTCACACCGATGGCCAGTCGAATATGAGGCACGCGTCCCTACATGAACTCACTCTGTGACGTGTAATGATACGTGTCAAGGCCTGGAAGTCATATCAATAACTTCACAACTTTAGGTGGGTCTACTAGACACTAGGTCAGATACAATCCTAACGTCAACGCCTTCGTTGACTGCACCCGAGTGTTCTCGGACGCGCACATTTATATAATATTAAAATAAATAAACATGTAACAAGCAAGAACTGAATTTAAACAGTACAACAAGGCAAGGTATACTTGTCTGGCAGGAGAGCTGCAAATATAATGTCCAGATGTCAAATGCCAAAAGTCAGAACTATGGCCTCAGAATAAATGTCTCCGGATACTGAAATAAACATCACTAACAGTCTCAAAAAATATCAAATAGCTAGAAACGCCTGTCCTTAAGTCCAATTTGGACACAGGGGCAAAAATAACAGTTTCCGGTCAAAGCGGGGTCCACATGTGGGCCGCTTTGCACCGAAGAACGTGTCAGGGTCAAAGGTCTCCAAATTTGCCAAACTTAGTGTCAACAAGTCAGGAACGATGATACGAACCCAACGGAACTTCCAGAATCAGATTCCGATGAGCTGGTCACAAAATCGCCCGTCAAGTGGAGCCTGTGGGGCCCACGATACGGGATTTTGTCAACGTTCTCAGAATCGAACCAAACTTGGATCATAGGACCAGCGTATTGCTACGAGTCCAATGGCGCAAGTTTCGTTTCAATCCGACGTGTATTCACAAAGTTGCAGCGTGTTCCAGAACTGACGGATACGGGACGGTGTCGACGGATACGCGTTGATTCCGGTATGCACGCACATCCAAATCAACTTCTCCGAATTCCTACACGTCCGTATCAACATCGCGCACGTTTCGGTAAAGACCGCGTGCGACCAAGTCATCCCGTTTGGCGGGGCGTACCCAGTTCCGGGGTGAATCGGGTCGTTGCTTTCCTGTTTTTGGATCGCGTGCCGCGATCGCCACAGGACGCGATGCACCGAGCGGGTTGCACGGGCACCGAGAGGGTCACATAGCCTACGTGTCACAATTGACGGAATTAAAAACGGAACTACGAGAAGATAGAACGGGTTACCTGAACAGGGCTCCGTGGAATAAATTTTTCCTGTGTCTGGGGGACTGTTTTGTGTCCTGGTTGCTGTGTCCGGGCTGTGTCCAGCCGCTGTGTCCAGTCCGAGTCCAGTGGAGACTCGCCGGGGCTTCGCTGGAAGCGCTCAGGCGAAGCTCGTCGGTCAGCGGGGCATCCGGGCAGGGCATGGCGCTGCGGCTAGGGCTCCGGGGTCGTCGACTCGTCGACGGAGGAGCTCTGGGCATCGTTCAGGAGTTGGCCGGAGTCTGCACAGCGAGTCGAAGCTGGACAGTGGCCGGAGTCTGAAGCCGCAGTGGGGGAGAAGTCAGGTGGAAGGCGGCTGGGCGCTGGGCTGAGCTCAGCGGCCGGGGGGTGGCGGCTCGGGCGAGGTTAGGGTTAGGGGGAGGAGTTCCATGGTGAGGAGGAGGAGAAGGAGTGGGTCGTGGTGGTGGCGTTGGTGCTGGTGGTGGAGGATGGTGGTGGCGGCGGAGTGGAGGAGGAGGAGGAGTCTGGTGATGGAGGGTGGTGGTGGTGGATGTGGTTGATGATGATGATGACGGTGGTGGCTGTGATAGGGGGCTGCGGGGTGGCGGTGGCGAGCTTGGAGGTGGCGGCTATGGAGGGAAGAGGAGCAGCGGTTCAGGGGGGTTGACGCCGGCGGGGCTCGCCGCGGGGGGGAGCGAGCTCAGGGAAAGAGGGGGAGGAGAAGAAGGGGAGCTGAGGAGAGAGGGGCCAGCGGGGGGGCTCGCAGCGGCCGGGGAGGGGTTCGCTCCGGCGGGGGTTGGGTCGGCGGAGCGGCTCTGGCGGGGGCTCGCCGCTCCGGCCGGGGGGCGAGGAGAGGAAGAGGGAGAGAGGAGAGAGGGAGCGGCGGGAAGGAGGAAAGGAGGAGGAGAATGAGGAGATCGCCAGCGGGGGGGCTCCGGCGAGGCGGAGCGGCTCCGGCGGCGGGGGTTGGCTGCCGCTCCAGCGAGGGGGGGGGTCGGCTGCGGGGAGAGGGGGGGGGTAGATTTTTAGGTTTTTATTTTATTTTTCTTTTAATTTCTTTTATTTTATAGAAATAATTAAAGGGTAAAAATGGTAATTTACATTTAAGATATTTACTTAATGTAAATACATCGAATCTGGACTCCTTTTGGAATGGACGGTGCACATTCACCGGCCAATCAGGGGATGACACCTCATATGCAAATTTTGCAGAAAAGTCCATGTAATTTCATAAATTGCGCAAAGGTCCTATTTTGGGAAATTGCGCAATTACGAAATTGTCTGGGAAAATTCTCGATTCCCGAAAATTCTAAATTTCACCGAATTGAAGGGAAAAGCTGTGCGAGGGTCCCGAGGGGGTGGGGGTGAGTCTGGGCAGGGACTGGGCCTGGTTTTCTGGGTGATACGGGTCATCGTATTTATTAATAAATAAATACTGCGCATGGTGTTCTCTAATTATTTAGAGGCAGGTAGGGCCATAATTTTTCTACGGTGTCAATATACTAAATGTAGTATACTCAGTGTAGAAAAATAACGTATTTTTTTCTGGGCAACACGGTTGCATGTTGGGCCTCAAATCTCTATTGGAACAGGGATGGGTACAGGTCTGGGAATTAAAATAGGAATTAAATACGGGCGTTTGTAACGAGATTTGTGCGTCTCATACGAGGCTCAAAACTGAGTATCTGGGAGTTGCACAAAGTGCAGGATGGTAGACTGGCATGTCTAGGAGAGGTATGCAAACTTCGTTCGGGGATAACAGTCAAGGTAAAGGTCTAAATAATTAGGTGACGGACAGGTGCACAAGTCAATAGGATATGTAAGCAAAATAAAATAAATTATTGCAACAAATCCTAAATTGTGTAAAAATACTCCTAAAATACGGGAATCTGGTCGAGGGGGTTTACACAACTCCTGGAGTCAATGGTCAGACTTAAGGAGAGACCTCAATGAATCCTAGACTTTCAGGACCATATGGACAGATTCACAATCCAGTTCCATCTGACCTTCCTGTTCCACCAAATGGGAACCTTCCAGCCTCATCAACACCGCAAGATGGTCAGGCTCAACTGTTCCAATTCTTCCAGATGATAATGAAGGAACAACAACAACATGCCACCACACTAGCTGCAGAGCAGAGACAACAAGCAGCAGAACAAAGACAAGAGTTCCTAGTAGCACTTGAAAGGATGGCTGCAAAGACTACTGTGCCAGCTCAAGCACTAGCTCTAGAACCTCGAGCTAGAGTTGGTTCGGTGAAAGACTTTGTACAGATGGGTCCGAGGCCGTACAAAGGCATTGAGAGTCCAGAAGAAACTACTAACTGGATCACTCACACTCGAAAGTTATTAGAAGCATCACAGCTACCTACAGAGCTGTGGATGACAGGTGTGAGAACGCTTTTAGATGGTAATGCTCATCACTGGTGGGAATCCATGGAGCGCCAGTTGGGCACATACCAGACTTGGGAACAGTTCCTGGAATGCTTTGAAAGGAAGTACTTCCCGGACACCGTTAGAGATGCATTGTACGATCAGTTTCTCCACCTGGAGCAGGGTACTCGAACAGTGGATGAGTATGATGCTGAGTTTAGTCACCTTAGTAAATATGGCGCTGCTTTGATACCAGATGGCTTGGCCAAGGCTAAGAGGTTTCATCGTAGACTGACTCAGGAGATCCAACATTATACAAGCTCACAGTCCCGAATCTCTTATGCTGAGTTACTAACAGAGGCCAGATTGAAAGAAACTATCAGCCGAGGAAAATGAGGCCAGCCGAGGACACAACCAGGACCGACAAAAACACAACAAGGAGGACCTATTAGACATCCTTTAGCTCAACAACAACAGTACCAACACAGAGCAAGACCGTACCAGATCATAGAGAAACCCCAATGCAATTATTGTGGAAGACGCGGGCACATCTCAAGAGACCGTCGAGTCCGCTTGGGACAGTATATGAGATGTGGTTCCGGACAACATATATTGAAGGACTGTCCTATGCAACAAGCATCGACAATTCCACCAACAGCCCAGAGACTAGCGCTTCCAGCATCCAAGCCAGCTCAGCAAATGATGAGACCAGGAGCACCTCGACCTCCAGCAGCAGGGGGATTTCAGCGAGGACCACCACTACCTGCACAAGAGGATCAATTCACGAGGGCTAGACAGGGACAACCACAGAGGAACGGACAAGCTTTTACAATGGAAGTGGATGACATAAATCAGGAGATTGATGTCATAGCAGGTATCACTCTTGCTTTTACTTTTCTCGCTATGACATTGTTTGATACGGGAGCCACCCACTCATTCATATCATCTAGTTTTATTACTAAACACAACATTACCTCTACACCTTTACCTAGTTGTAATAGAATTCCTACCGGGGGAGGAGTTGTACCTATTAGTAGAATTTGTAGATCGTGTCCTATAATAGTACGTGGCAGAGAAATGAATGCCCGACTCTTAGTCCTTCCTATGCCGACTTTTGATATTATGCTTGGAATGGACTGGCTAAGCAAGTACCATGCTTTCTTCGATTGCTTTGGAGGAAGTATTCTTTTCAAAGTACCAGGCCAGCCTGAACTTGAGTTTGCACGAGGATCCACCGAAATCCTTGATGGTATGTAGCTCGCAATGGACGATATTGTCTATCATCCTATTATTTCAGAATTTTCAGACGTCTTTCCAGAAGAATTACCAGGCCTACCCCCAAATAGAGACGTAGAATTCTCAATTGAATTGACACCAGGAGCAGCACCCATAGCATCATATGTTTACAGATTGGCAAAGAAGAAGATAGATGAACTAAAGACACAATTAAAGGAACTAGAAGATAAAGGTTTGATCTGACCAAGTGCATCACCTTGGGGAGCACCAGTATTGTTTGTACCAAAGAAGGATGGGTCAGTACATATGTGCATTGACTATAGAGCATTAAATACAATGACAGTGAAGAATAAATATCCACTGCCATGCATTAATGACCTATTTGACCAACTTAGTGGAGCCAAGATGTTCTCAATGATAGATTTGAGATCGGGATATCACCAGGTGAAAGTACGGAAGAAGGACATCCCGAAGACCGCATTCCGAACAAGATATGGGCACTACGAGTTTTTGGTCATGCCATTTGGATTAACCAATGCTCCAGCTATCTTTATGGACTTAATAAATTGAGTCTTCCATCAGTATTTAGACCAGTTCATGGTTGTCTTCATAGATGACATACTTATCTATTCAAAGAGCCACGAGGAACATGAGAAGCACTTACGAATTGTTCTAGAGACCTTGCAAAGAGAGCAGTTATATGCGAAACTCAGTAAATATGAGTTCTTCTTGGACAAGGTTTCATTTCTTGGACATGTCATTACAGGAGATGGTATTTCTGTTGATCCAGAAAAGATCTCGGTAGTTGAGACATGGCATGTTCCTAAATCAGCAGCGGAAGTGAGAAGCTTCCTTGGACTTGCGGGATATTACCGACGGTTCGTGGAGAAATTCTCAAGAATAGCAACACCTATGACTCGGTTGACATGCGAAGATCAAGAGTTCATATGGACCGACGAATATCAAGCCGCTTTCGAGGAATTAAATAAGCGACTGACTACAGCACCAGTATTAACTATCCCATCAGGATCAGGAGGCTATGTGATCTACAGTGACGCATCAGGAAAAGTTTTGGGATGTGTAATGATGCATCATGGCAAGGTAATTGCATATACATCTAGGCAATTACGAGTACATGAGAAAAATTATCCAACTCATGACTTGGAACTTGCAGCCGTGGTATTTTCTCTAAAGTTATGGAGATATTACTTATATGGGGAACGAGTGGAAATATATACAGACCACAAAAGTCTCACGTATGTCTTCACACAGAAGGAGTTAAATATGAGGCAACGTAGATGTCTCGAGTTGATGAAAGATTTTAAGATAGAGCTACATTATCACCCAGGTAAGGCTAACGTTGTAGCAGACGCGTTAAGCCGGAAACCAGTAGCTTACTTCTTAACAACACAAAAAGAATTATTGAAAGAATTGCAATGTCTTGGCATTGAAGTGATATTACCCAGAGCAGATGAAACACTAGCCAATTTGCAAGTACAATCATCACTAGTAGAAAGAATCAAGACAGCATTGCCTACAGACGCCAGATTCAAAAGATTAAAGGAAAGAATAGAGGCCGGGGAGCAGACAGGACTGTGCATCCATGACGATGGGACATTACAATGTGGTGATCGTCTTTTTGTTCCAAATGGAGAAATTTGACAGGAACTAATGACAGAAGCTCATAGTTCGATATATTCTATTCATCCTGGGGGCACTAAAATGTATCGTGACTTAAGACAGCATTTTTGGTGGCATGGAATAAAAAGAGAGAGAGCTCGCTTTGTAGCTAAATATTTAATATGTCAGCAAGTAAAGGCGGAGCACCAGAGAATAGCAGGATTATTGCAACCACTCCCAATTCTAGAGTGGAAGTGGAAACATATCACTATGGACTTCATTACGGGTTTTTCCAAGAGTCCCAGTGGAAGAGATGCGGTATGGGTAATAGTAGACCGACTCACCAAATTAGCCCATTTCTTACCTTTCAGAGTTAGCCAATCTACAGAAGCTTTAGCTGACTTATATATGAGGCAGATCGTAAGATTGCACGGTGTACCAGTCAGCATTGTGTCAGACAGAGATTCATATTTTACATCCTATTTTTGGAGAAGCATGCAAGAAAGCCTTGGAACTTGTCTGAAATTCAGTATATCTTATCACCCGCAAACAGATGGGCAGTCAGAACATACTATTCAAAATTTAGAAGATATGTTGAGGGCTTGTATGTTAGAATTTGGAGGATCATGGGAAGACCATCTACATCTTGTGGAGTTTTCTTACAACAATAGCTATCAGGCGAGCATCCAAATGGCCCCATTTGAAGCATTGTATGGAAGGAAGTATAGATCTCCTGTGTGTTGGAGTGATGTGGGAGAACGTCATATTCTGGGACCAGAGTTAGTGGTTAACACAATTAAAACAGTTAAGAAGATACAAGGACACTTGCAAGCAGCACAAGACAGGCAGAAACAATGGGCAGACCTTCATCGTCGTCCCTTGGAGTTTAAAGAGGGCGATCATGTCTTCTTGAGGATATCACCCACTAGAGGCACTATTCAATTTGGAGGACGAGGCAAGTTGAGTCCAAGGTATATTGGACCATTTGACGTGCTAGAGAAAGTGGGAGAAGTAGCATATCGACTTGCACTACCACCTTCACTTGGGGGAATACATGACGTATTCCATGTGTCATAACTCAGACGATATGTGGCAGATAATAGTCATATTCTTGACCATTCGGAGACCACTATTGGGCCAAGCTTGTCATATCAAGAGCAACCCGTGGGAATCCATGATCGACGAGAGAAAGTATTAAGAAACCAGTCTATTTTCTTGGTCTGTGTGGCATGGAAGCATGGCTCGCCAGGAGAATCTACTTCAGAACGCGAGGATGACATGCGTGAACATTTTTTGAACCTATTCACTGACCAAGGTATAAATTTAACTTTGTTAATATGATACCTATACCATCCTTAACTTCTACCATGGCTTAGTCTCAATTTCGAGGACGAAATTTTTACAAGTTGGGTAGAATGTAAAACTCCTAATTTTGAAAACCGTATTTTTATTATTTAATTATTATTATAATCTAAATAGAGAAATAGATTTTTATTCAGAGGTATTGAGCATTTAGAGGATTTATAGAGCCATTATAAATTTTTCCTAATTTATTCCATGTAGGAGACCCGTTGGACAGTTGCTACCTTATCTGTATATCCCAATACACTTTCCAAAATTCCTATATATAAATATATATATATATATA
>JAYESA010000012.1:159058371-159205688 GCA_036927795.1 Iris macrosiphon
ATGTAGGAATTAGTAGGGTTAGGGTTTTGCATTTAGGTACAAAGACCAAAATGCCCCTTTCTTAAGTCATGCTAATAGGGTTTTAGGTTAGGGATTTCCAATACACTCTAATTAATTCCTAATCACTCCAACTAACTAATTAAAATATAAATAACTATTCTAAACCAATAAATGAGTCTGACAAGGGTGTTGGTTGGGTCTGACAAGGGTCCACTAGGGTTTAACATGGGTCCAGGCTAGCCAAAACCCTAAAATAACTAATAAAAAATAATACATGCATCTAATTAAATATTAATACAAATATTTATGATCAATACACAATTTACCAAATTAAAATAAAAAAATATTCTGCCCTGGAAATTGGGTAGTGACAAACCTATCCTCCTTAGAAAATTTTGTCCTTGAAATTTAAAATCGACCGCACTTCTTCTAGGTCAAACCCCCAATAATCACAGTTAAAAAATTCTACCTAAACAACATACAAGACCATGGTCCTATTGGTCGTGTTATCACAGTCTCAATCAGGGTCACTACACTATTTACCACTGTACAAAAGAAAAGTCTAACAGGTACTAATGAAGCACGCCACAAAAAATGAAAAAGGACAGAAAGAAGAACAAAAAGAGACAGACCTGCTAACCCGACACCCGTAGCATCGGCCTTCTCGACCGTCAACGCAAAAGCCCTGCCCTGCTGGGGTATCTCCCTCTGCTGGTGCGGGGCATGATATCATGCTACATGTGGCCTAGCTCCAACTCTCTGATCCTGTGCTCCACCAAATGGAGGTGCAGTGGGACAATCTCACATCTGGTGAGCAGCGGATGCACAGAACAAACACACCTTCAGCCTCCTCCTACAAACATCCCAAGTGTGTCCTGCCTTCCTGTAGTAGGCACAAGTGGGCACTCTCTGATCCTGACCCTGCTGCCCCGGCTGCTGCGATATCTTCTGCACATAGGGACGCTTAGCCGATCCTGCACTACCACTCGTACTACCTGAATCATCCCTTCCTTTCTTGGACTTGATCTCCAGGTCATCCTCTGCCCTCAGAGCGTCCCCTACGATCTGCTCGAAAGTCGTCTCGCGGTCACTCCTAGTCAAAGACTTGACCGCCATGACCAAGCCCTTGTGAAACTTTCTCACCTTTGCTGCCTCACTCAAGCCATCCACAAATCTGCCCAGACGGCAGAACTCTGCTGCATACTCGTCCACCAGCATGCTCCCCTGGATGAGTGCCTCAAACTGGCTCTCCAAGGCACTGAGAGCCACATCTAGGAAAAACTTCTCCTTAAAAAGCCTCTTGAAAGCCTCCCAAGTAAGCCCTGGTGTTACGATCCTCGTATAAGTGCGATACCACGTTAAAGCGAGGTCGAACATCTGACTGCCCGCTGCCTCTATCTGCATGTTGTCTGGAATCTGTGCCAGCCAAAAAATCCCCTCAATCTGCTCTATCCAGTCATCCGCGTACATGATCCCCTCTGTACCCTAAAACTCCTTGGGCCGCATCCTCTAGAAGTCAATGATGCTGCCCGGCCTCGGATGCTGAGTCTGATCTGCCTGTGGCTGGATCTGAGCCACTCTGTCCACTGCCGTCATGGCCACCTGGTGGGCATTCTCAATGCCCAGCCTCATCACATCCACCTGGCGGTGCTGCACGTCCATCATCTCCCTAAAGAACACAAATAACTGCATGGCATCTACTGGTGCAGGAGATGGTGGAGGAGGTACCACCGGAACGACTGGGGTAGTCCTTGGATCGATAGGTGGAGGATGATCCCCGAGAGAAACAGATGCTCCAATGGTGAGTGGAGCGGTAGCAGCTGCCTGAAGTCGAGCAGGACGAGAGGTAGCAGACCTCTCGGTAGCAGACCTCTCGGTAGCAGCTGCTGGAACGGTACGATGGGATCGTGTCTTCGAAGGCATCCTGGACACAAATCAAAAAAAGTCAATACGGCGCAAGCCATGATATCATCAAAGAAGGACAGTAATATTTCAAAAGAAAGCAATTTCAGAATTATTAGATTGGAATTGTTCCTAGTCGTGATTGAGTACACTCTCATCCTAGATCCTATATCCTAGAGCTGGCTCGCAGCAGTACAACTAAATCGTTGTACTACCACGATATCGCACTAATTGCAAAGCTCGAGACCTGCGTAGGCCGCCACCTCTGTGAAGTCTGGCCTCGTGATGCTGCATCGGATCGTCCTGGGAAGTCATGTGCCAGTGTATCAACGGGGCCTGTGGTATCACCGGGACCTGCGGTGGTAGCTGCTCTCCAGTGGTCCAAGAGACGTATCCTCCCTCTGCACGGTGGCGGATGGCACAATGGCACTGTATGCCTCGCATCCGCTACGCAAGTTCATCTCGCTGCAAGAGATAGAACTACATTAAAGAGTACGTGAATAACAAACAGGATACAGATATTCAAATAATCAAATGCGAAGAAGGTTCAAATGCGGTAATCAAGGTGGATAAGATCTAATAATTTCTATCCTATTGCAGGCTCACTGGACATGATACCATACCACAAGCGATAAACAGTGACCTACATGGGCCACCACTAAAACTATATCACGCCCCAGTCCCAAAATACACGGGACCAGGCCATATGGCAATGGCCAGCTAATACAACTTCGAAGGATTACCCAATTTAATAAAACCGACGAAGCGTACTACGCTTTCCTAAAATACTAACAAGTCTAATATGCTAACATACAACAGGTAAATATCTAATCTCATCCACAGAATACAATATAATAATGACTGAGACAAGTGTGGGTAAATGAAATACAAAGAGTCTGAATATCCATAATACATCTAAAATATTCTGATGGGGACAAATCCACTGAAATACAGAAATGGAATAAAGTGCAGAAAGAAGTAAGATAACTAGACTAGAGTATCAACTAGCTAGATAAGAATGCTCTAGTCCAAAACAGCTGCGTACCCCAAATCACGGGAACTCCTCTGGAAGTGCCTCAAAGTCCTTAGTCACGAATCTTGTCTCTACTACTGCTCCGTAGATGGTCGGGTACAAGTTCTCGTCCGGATCTGGAAGGAAACCAGGTCCTCAGAGGGACGTAACAAGATACAAAAATACATGCCATAAAGTAAATACTGTGTAAACTCGAGGGTGATCTAACCAGTTGAGTAAAATGCACTTGAAGACAACCTTGGTACGTATGGGTAGATAAAAGGTATAAAGTGTAGCGTCAAGCCAGAGGCTAAGTACCTGGCATTAGCTGCAAACTGGATGCCAGGAGTATATGCTGACTACATCACCGATCATGATAGCGCGCAGCTAGTAACCTCTGCCGGATGTATCGACAAGCATATACGCCCATAACCGGGTAGCATTGAGCCCACAACCGGGTAACACATGGCCCATAACCGGGTAATACTGAGGCTCACGATCCCGTACTTTACTCTGAAACTACGGTAGCCAAATATCTATCTCATACGCCTACTGATTGTCTTCCCCTCCCAATGCCAATGTACAAGTTGCTAAAGAAATATACAACTAATCTAAATATCGTCACACGTGCTGCTCACACCGATGGCCAGTCGGTCATGAAGTATGCGTCCCTACATGAACTCACTCTGTGATGTACAATGATACGTGTGAAGGACTGGGGAGTCATATTGATAAGTTGGTCCCTCCCCTTCACTTGAATTCTATCTTTCTGCTCTTCAAGAGTGTGGAGAAGAAGCAGTCTCCCTAACGGTCGCCTTCGCACCCCACAACTTTAGGTGCGTCCACTAGGCACTAGGTCAGACACAAGTCCTAACGTCAATGCCTTTGTTGACTGCACCCGAGTCTTTCTCGGACGCGCACAGTTATATAATATTAAAACAAATAAGCATGCAACTAAATAATATCTGAATTTAAACAGTACAACAAGGCAAGGTATACTTTCCTGGAACTCCAATGTGCACAAGTAAGGATCCGGAACCGACAGCCAAGGTAGTATCGTCTTGGATGCCTACGAATAAATAACAATAAATATTAATCACTACATTACACTATGCTAATTACGTACACAAGTACGACTTACGCAATGTCACGAGTTACGCATATACCAATTAAATATTTTAATTAAATACAATGGCTAGGGTTGACTAGTCACGGGTCAATGGGGTAGGTATACACTAAGGTATCATTTCTCATATATTACAATCACGGTCACAGCCATGATTAGTGTAGGTGCTAAGTCGTACCTCTAACACACGGGTACAGGTATCCTACTACTAAGATTCCTAGGACACGTCTGGTAAGGGTAACCATCTAGGTATCCATGTACGGGAATTATAACTATACTGCAATTAGGAACTGACACAGGGGGGTCACGACTGGTCAACTAGCAGGGCCTCGTGTGTAACAGCTAAGACGTACATGTGTCATATCCTCAATTACCGTGTACATTAAGACACCGAATTATCAAAATAAGTTACGAAACTAAATAACGTATAATACAAAATTATAAGTCCTAGCTAACATATTATCAAAATACGTGCACAAGGCCATTTGTCTAAACTCTAGGTCAACATAAGTATTTACATTAAATAACCATATGTCACGCCACAGTCCCAAAATATATTGGACTAGGAATACGTAAGCATGCCAGCCGTAAGTATATAGCAACTCCAATATATGGATGCCATCATACATACATACGTTGTAATATGAATATTAACTCACATATGGTATATATATAGTCATAAGTCACAGAAATACTAATCTCATCCACAAAACAAGTCACAGAAATGAAATAACTAAACTAGAATAATGAGTCTGAATAATCCAAAATAATAGTCGGGTGGAGACAAATCCACTACCAATGACTATACCAATACTAAAATAAGATAGAAGGGTAATCTCCAATATAAAATAAGATAATGATATAAAGGTATCAGCAAAGCGATCCATTGCTAGAGATAATCAAAGATGCTCAGAAGGTAAGACCTCCTCGGAAGAGATAAGTAGCAAGTCCTGATCCGTGCTCCTATGAATAGTCAAGATCGTCTACACTTGGAAAGGGACCAAGTCCTCAGAGGGACGTAACAAGATACATAGAAGCATGCCGATTTGAATATAGTAAATATACATAATAGACAGAAAATATATAAGTACGCTGTACAAGACAATCTATATGAATATGCATAATGAGGACAACTTTTTGACGTATGGGCATGGGTAGGCTACTCGATCTAATTCTCACAACTCACACACACGGCAGGGACATCAGAAATCGATATACCTCGGGGGTAGCGACCAGCACAACACCAAAAATCGACATACCTCGGGGGTAGCGACCAACGTGACAAACTACTGTGGTGCATGCTAGATACTATAGTTTACCAGTGTGGTTATAGTCTATACGCCTACTGATTGTCTGTCACGCCCCAGTCCCAAAATATACGGGACCAGGCCACGTGGCAATAGCCAGCTGATACATCTCCGAGGATATCCCAATTTAATGGATCCACGAAGAGTGCTACGCTGTCCTACAATACTAACATGTCCAATATCAGTCAATAACAGGTAATCTAATCTCAACCATAATATAAAACAGCAAGAAGTACTAAATAAACTGCTGGGAGATAAACACCAGTCTCAAGATATCATAGTACAACCAATAATTTCAGGTGGGATCAAATCCACTACTATGACGAAATAAAGTACTGAAATAAGATATAAAAGATAAAGACTAGGGCATCGTCTGACTAGGTAATGATGCACCCAATCCTAGGCGGGAGGCCTAGCAACTGGTCACGGAAACTCTGAAGGTAACACCTTTAGCTCCTCTGCGGTAGCGAATCTCGTCTCCTGTCCGGGGCCGTATACTGTGGGGTAGTAAGCCTCGTCCAAATTTGAAAAGGTACCAGGTCCTCAGAGGGACGTAACAAGATACATAGAAATATGCCATATATATATACTGAATAAAATAAATATAATAAAGGGTGTGCTAGCCATCTAAGTGAATGCAATATGAGGACAACTGTGAGTATATGGGAAGGTGTAGGCTAGACATATGCTGACGTAATTCACCAGTCGTGGCAACCGGCTAGTATATGCCGCACATGTCCCCTATAACACGGGCACAGGAATACAATAACGTCCAACATTCTATAGAGTGTGGTATCTGCAATATCACCAAGTAACGTCCAACACTCTACAGAACGTGGTATCTGTAATATATATATACGTCTATATCACTCCGTCGAGTGCGGTATCTGTATAAAGGAGTGGGGTATCCCATATGCCTATTAGTCGTCCTCCCCGCCCAATGTAGATATACAAGTCAAATACTCGACGTGCATACTCCGTATCTAAATGCCAAGTCTCTACACTGAAATAATCCTGAATTGCTTGCTAACTGTGATGCATGCCATATGTGGCGATAGCTAGTCGAGCACGCGAATCCATATCCCAATATGCTTTGATCATTATAAACGTGTAAGCGTGTCAGGTCTCGGAAGATAATAGGGTATCCTCCAATAGGGTGAGCCTGCTAATGACTAAGTCAATGTATACTAATCATCGACGTATCCGTCGAATACACCCGAGGCAATCTCGGACGCGCACAGTTGTATAAAGCAAAACAACAAGCATACAATAAAATATTTGCATAATTTAAATTAGACAGTAAATATGGCAAGGTATCTTGCCTGAGTCTTCAAGAGGTGAATGCCAAAAGCCTGCTCCCGTAGCGTCTCCTGGCTGATCCAAAGACCCTAGACATATAATATAACACAACAATACAGACATCAGACACTACGCATTAACTACATATGATTAAGACGCTATACTTGGATACTGTCGCGAGTTCACCGTTGCTTGAGTACAGCGTCACGTATGCACGTAGCTAGGGTGTACACATGTTCTGTCTTCGGTTAACATGTGTCTCGAGGCAATAATTATCTAGTTACGGGTGGATCATGATTTATGTTCTGTGCTGACATATGTCTCTATTTTTTCATGTTCAAACCTACTAGGTTTATATCCAGGTTTTTCAAGTGAATTACCTGTCCCTGATAACTGGTCATTAATTTAGAATAATTATTTATTAATTAATATCTAATTAAAAATCACTTCCATGCATAAAATACTAACTAGGTTAAAAGCTATTAATACGTGTTCATATTCGACACGGTGACACGAAGGAGAAGTAATAGGACACAAAAGAGAAGGGTTCAACGAACGAGTACCTGATCGACCGAGCGAGGGGGTCCGCTCGCTGGTCGACTGTCTTCTCCGGTGTGGGGTAAACTCCGGTCATCGTATGGACGGATCCGGCATGCCGGCGTTCAGTCGACTACGATGGCTGCAGCCGCGGATATAGCAGCCTGTCTCGGCGGCAGTAGGCTGTGACGGCGTCTGGCATGATGGGGGGGTCGGGGTCGACCTTTCGGGGTGGTCGGTGACACCGAAGATGGCTGGAAGGCGGTGGTTGGGAGCAGTCGGGATCGGCCGGGTGTTCAATGGGGTTAAGATGGACGGGGATGGTGATGGTGCGGGTGGAAGCGGTCGGTGAGGGTGATTGGCCGGAGGTGATGGTGAAGTGGGGGTCCAGCGAGTCGGGCAGTGGTGTCTGGCGACGTCAGGCGGGCTTAGGTGTGGTGGTTTTGGAAGTCGAGTGGCGGCAGCGGGCTAGGGTTGGCCGGGTGAGGGGATGGTGATGATGGCTAGATGGAGGTGGTGGTCAGGCGGCCTGGAGGGGTGGTTGGTGGTGCCGGAGATGGCTGGGAGGCAGTGGTCCGGTGAGGCTGAGAGCGGATGGGTCGGCAAGGGGGATTCGGCTAGGGTTGAGAGGATGGTGATGATGCTAGGGTTTCAATAGTAGTAGGAAGAGTTATTTATATAGGATGGGTTTATGGCCTGGTCTCGGGCCTTGGGCTTGTCTGGGCTCCTTGGGGTGGGGTCTGGTCCACATGATAGGTATATAGGGCTTGGTTATGTCTTGTTTTGGGGTGATCTTGGCCTCAATTAATTTAGGTTACAAATAATTGCATCAAGCATTTAGGAGAAGGCTTGGTTTAATGAAACAATACTTAGGCGTTTGCAACGACTGTTGTGCAACTAGGTTTAAGCACCATAGTGGGAATCTAACAGTTGCATAAAGTGCAGGTGGGTAGTCTGACGTGTCTAGGAGATGAGTACTTAATTGGTTTGGGCGTACCTACTAGTATAGTGCTCCAAACGTCAAGGCAACCGTAAGGCGTATTAAGTTACAATATTGCTGTACATTAAATCTAATTGCATCCAATTAAACCCTAGTCTCTTACCTTAATTCCAATTAGCCCTGAATTGGTCGAGGGGGTTTACATTGTCCTCCCCTCCCATGATACTATGTGTCAAGTGTGTGTCAACATATATATAGTATATAATTATGACTGAAAGAAAAATACACATGCAATGAACATGTAAAATATAATAAGCATGCAAAGTACTGTAAGCAATTTGGCAAGGTATCTTGGCTGGCAAGGAAGCTGCAAAGTGTAAGCGTCCAGACGTCAGGCACAATGGATCAGAAACTGCGGCCTCCGAATGAACGTCTCTGGATGCTGAAATGAATATCACCAACGTTTCCAGAATAAGGGAGATAGCTAAAAAATAGTACCCTTTCGTCCAATTCGGACACAAGGGCAAAACGGTAATTTTGGGTCAAAGCGGGGTCCACATGTGGCCCACTTTACACCAAAAAGTGTGCCAGGGGTAAAGGTCTCTAAAAAGGATAAATTATAGGTTAAACTAATTTTAAACGTCAATACAAACTCAACGGTACGTCTAATTTTGGATTCCGGTGAGACGAACACAAATTTGCCCAAAAAAGTCAACCATAGGGCCCACAAATAGGTGGCTTAGTCAACTGTCTCAGAATCACGTAAAACTTGGGTCACAGGACCAGCGTGATACCACGAATCCAATGTCGCAAGTTTTTTCGCGTTCTGACGAGCGTACACTAAATGGTACGGTATTTTGTAAAAGTAGCGATACGAGGCCTTTTTACGGATACGGGGTGATTCCGACGCGGACACACGTCAAATTAGTTTCCGCTAAAGCCCAAACGTTTGGACATACCATACGCGCCTTTCGGAGCAGTTGGTATACGACGGGTCGGTCCCGTTTGGCGGGGCGTGCTCCGTATCATAATTTTTTGTGTTACGAAAATAAGTTTTTATGGGTTTTTAACCTAATTTAATTCTTTATTTAACACGAATTAAAATAATATAATTGACAGGAAATAATTTCGGTTATATGGTCTTCACATAGCAAAAAGAATTTTTAAGTTTGGATCTCTGTGGTGGGAGATACGAGTCCTTGAACATGGGTCATCGCAACAGATTTTAGTAGTTTTAAAATGTGGTTTTTCCTAAAGTTGGCGTCAATTTTTACCTATGATTTAGCGCTGCACGATGGAAACAAATTAATGCTATTTAGAGAGGAATAAGTGGTGAACGTACCAGCGAAGACGAATCCGAATTTGGTTGAGCAATAAGGCAAGAATCTACGTGGGGAGGGAGGTTTGTCGCTGTGATCTGCTGTTGCCGCGTGCGCGGGTGACGCGCAAGCGTGCGGCCGGCCGGCCGGCGGTGGTTGCGGCGGTTGCGGTGCTCCGGCGGCGGCAGATTGGCGTCGTGGAGGTCATGAGCGGCTAGGGTATAGGTTTAGGGTTAGGGTTTAGGAATAAATTATTTTATATATAGAGGGAGAGGGGAGCGGGGAACAGGGAATCGTGGGCCGCGCGCGGGTCACAGCAGCGGGGGTGGGGGGTTTTATGATTTAGTTTTTTTTTTCTTATTCTTTTTCTTTTCTATTTCTTATTCTTTTTTTCTTTTCTTTTCTATTTCATTTCTTTTCTTTTTCTTTTCTATTTTGTTTTTGTTACTATAATTTATTAACACTATAATTAATACTACTATTATTAATATTACTAACACTTATTATTATTATTATTATTATTACACTATTTATTATTATTATTATTATCACTAATATTATTATTATTACTACTATATATTATTTACATATATATTAAGGTATATATAAAAATATATTTGTACCCAAATAAATTCTTAAAAATATATCCCTCTTCTGCAAATATTCTTAAAATAAAATAATAGGAATTCGTGCAATAATTCTAAATGATTAATTATCTAGGTACTTAAATCAATAAATTATATTTCTAATTAACAAAAAATATAAATAAATTTAATAACTAATTAATTAAATAATATTAAAGATATGGGATTTTATATTCTACCCAACTTACAAAAAATTTGTCCTCGAAATTAACACTAACCCAGATTCATAATAAATCACTATAACTATTAAACTTTATTGCTATCTAGCAGTGTTTCCTAAAAGTCATGGTCTATCACCTTAACACTTCTCATTTATTGTTTATACCCTATTCTATTTTCCTTTAACTCGTCTATACTACCCAACTTATAAGAATTCTACTAGTAGTCAAAGTCTCTTGAGGCTATTGTCTATGTTGTAAGACAAATTTATTTATTGGGTCGAGAATCTTGGGATACCTGTCTGGAATTTCATAACCATGATTTTTCTTTGTAACCGTCAAGTATCGTAGTCTAATACTGCCATGCCACCTAACCAGTATGTCTGCAAATACTTTAACTACTCTACTATAACGGTCTAGCTGCAGCTGTAGCTACTTCGCCATCTATTTGTCATAGTCATCAGTTCGTAACAAGTGCCTTCCACTCTTTCCTAAGCTTAGTCGAAGTTTTAGGGCAACAGTTAAGGTCTGGACTACCTTATAAAACTAGTGGAAGTAAGTACTAATTCAACTGTCCAACTAATTCCTACTAGACTAAGGGATGCTATACATGATTTTAAAATGATAAAAGGATACATATATTGCTATAGTGCATATACATAAGGGTTATCATTAAGTACTCATCTTTTAGTTATTAATGTCACTACCATATTCTAAAAATAGGAGTATTTTTTACTTTTGTATATTATTAATATTGTGTGTATTTAATTTAAATAATTGTATGAGATGTGTATTTATATATATATTATGTACAGTATTCTTAATGTTTGAGCTAGTAGACTTGACCTAGAAGCCCACTAGATGAAACACCTGACCAAATTATAGGGTTATGAATTTATTTGTATTATTTAGAATTTAATTATTTGAGGTTGTAATTAATTACCGTAATTTTATTTAATTGTTGCGCCTTACCGTTGCTTCGATATTTAGAGCGCTACCTTAGCCATTGCCTTCCGACATATTCCACATCTTTGTCCTAGACGTGTCCGTCTTCCATCCTGCCCTTGTGTAACTTATAATTATGTTCTCTTGTGCTTCATTTTAGCCACAAAATATTCGTCGCGGACGTTATTTTAAATTCGAATAAATTCAGTTTTGTATCCTTGTGCGTTCCAATCGAAATTGGAGACACAATCTTGACCCATTTCGTGCAACCCAAATTAGGGTAATATTCTATTCTGAGTCTACTTCATTATGACACTTGTGTTCCACTTAAATTCAGCCCCGTATACTTCTAATTTATTTTAGAACACCAGTTGCATTTATTTTAATTTATTTGAACCGTAAATTTAACTTTGTGCAATTTTTCAATTTTTGGGCACTTTTGTGCAAAAGTGAATTAAAGTGTCCACCCCATTGGGCACAATACGCGAATAAACCTATTTCCCCTTCATTGGTATTTTTTCATAATTTTTTGGAGTATGCAATTCAACATCAATCTCCTTAAGACTATGGCCCTCTACACCTTGAACCAATTGAACCCTAGCCCTTTATTTTGAACCCATTTGAATCATGGCCCATTAAAATCCTACATGAGAGGCCCAATCCCAAAAGGGGTTGACCATTCAAACCAATGCTAGGTCACCCACACCCTACATGTATATAAATAACCATTTTTCTTTCTTTTTCCCTAAAACTAAACCTAGGGAGAAACACCCCAGCCGACTTTCATCTTCCCTCTTCACCCGAGCCTCCCCTCCGGCCACCACCTTTCCGCCGGAGCCCAGCCGCCTCGACCTATCCACTCCCCTCGACCTGACCTCTTCCCGTCGACAGCACCCACTGTGCTGAACCGCCAACACCTCTTCTTCTTCCTTCTCTCTCGCCGGGACGATCCCCTCGCCGGACCGGAGATCCACTCGACCAGTCCCTCCTCCATGACACCGTACTCCGTCTCGACCCAGCACCATTCTCCTCCGTCCACGAGCAGACTCACCCCGGGCTCCGCCTCATCAACGACCTCACGCTACACCCGTCGGTTCCTTTTCCCGCTCGACGACTCGCCCACCACCGGAGTGCTACTCCCATCTCCTCCATACGACTAACTCGTTGCCACCCTCGTCGGAGTACCCCGCCTCTCCAAAACCGATCCTCCTTTCCATCTTATCGTCATCTCGATCCCGACCATGCCTGAACGACCTCCCCGACCCGCTGCAGTACATAATCTGCCTCCACACGACGGCCAACTACACCGCCGGGATCAACTCCGGTCATCCCTCCGAGCAGACCATCGCCTGAACAGTTCCCCGCACCACCACCTGAGCACGCTCGCCTGAATGTTGTGCACCTCCCCCTCGCCGTTCTTCCCTCGATGAACTCTACATCACCACCACCAGCCCCATCAACGGAGAGCAGCCCCGGATACCCCTGGTCGTGATCATCGCCATGACCTTCACCATCGCGATCACCTTCACCACTATCGTTGTTGTCAACACCATCGCCATCATCTTCATCGCCATCATCTTCATCACCATCGTCTTCGTCGTCATCATTCGTCATATTCGTCGTCGTTGCCCCCAAGCCGATCTCGTGCCCGTGCGCAGGTTCGTGCCTGTCCCCCTCCTTCATGGTGTAGTATGTATACCTATTAGTATGTGTATAGTATATAATTGGTATGAATGTATATGTATACATATATATATAGTATAATTCAAATAGTGTATTAGTATTAGTATATGTTAATATTAATGTTGATAATATATATACATATATATATATATAGTATATGTATTTAACTAGTATATGTTTAGTATGTATAAAATTGGTATATATATATATATATATATATATATATATATATATATATATATATATATATATATATATATTCAGTATACGTATTCTTTTGATACGTATAAATATTGGTCGTTATATATATATATATATATAAATATGTGGCATGTATATTTTTAAACATATATATAGTATATAATTATATTTAGTGTATATACACTTATACATATTTTTGTATGTAATTATTGGTATACACATATATATGTATTATATTAATTAATGATATATGCTAATTGATAATATGTATAATTATGAATGTATTAGGCGACCCGAGTGTAATTACGGATACCCCATATTTACATGGACCTGTAACCCTGTTAATTATTAGAAGGCTGCCATATGTACACTCACGTATTGGCGAGACCCATATCACCGACTGTCTGAATTCACAGTAATTACAAACACGACACCCGTACGATTAGACGCGCACTTGACCCTAGTTGACCAGTATAATATCTAGCATAGCCCTGAGTTTATCGTATTTTGTGTGTTAGTATAACGTCTGATGCAAATATTATATTTTATGATATGTCTATAGGACTGTTGGATCATCCAGACGATACTCTGGAATAGGACATTGGTATTACCAGCTAAGGACCCAAGGCGAGTACATTCTCTGATAATTTCTAATTATTTGATAATATCTATAATTCCAGTATCTAGAAATGTTATATCTGATTCTTGACACTGTGCTACACGGACTAGTATATAGATTAGATCTACAGTCATGAGATGTTACACTGATTATCGTATTGACATTGTACACGACATTGGTATTTAGACCTTGTACATGATATATTGGATATTGCTCATGTATCGTGACATGTCGTGATTGGATCCACTGTACTAGTTGGGGGCGGGGGAAATATTAGTAGATTATGTGATCATATCCAACTCTACATGCATCATAGCTCACCCCACACCTCACGTCGGGTGTGGCCTGACCATTACATGCCTTATAGCTGTTATATATGATTAGCCTGACCATTACTTGTATCATAGCTAACCAAATGGTTAGCCTGAACTTACATGAATCATAGCTAATCATATATAACAAGCCTGATCTTGTCCCAAGCGATCGCATGATAGACCGATATTTCAAACACTTAGAATAGTTACAGTTCTTCATTCCATTTTCATATACTACATCACATGTATATGATATTATAGCTCTTTCTCTTTATTTCATATATGCACTGACTGTACCATATTGCTTATATTGCCTGTCTCTTTATATTGTCATTGCATTTACTTATTGCCTTCTTTCAGTATTTAGCATCATCTATTTATTATTTTATAGTCCTTATCAATTAAATGGAACTGTTATTTGAGATGTACTTTGCTCCTTCCTGACTGGAAATATTTTTCCATACTATGCCTTAGAGGACTGGTGTCCGACATTTATGGACCACAGGGGGATTAGCTGTAGACTTGGATATTTGTAGTTCAGTTGTGATTTCGGGAGGTCTAGCCGGAATCACTAGTTATCTAGTTAGTTCTTTTAGCAGATTGTTTGGTACCGGATTTGTCTCCGGCATACTTTGTTAAGATTTGGATATTATTATTGAGTTAGATTTATTCTATTTATACTTGTGTTGCATCTTACTGATTTCTTTAAGATCTTATCGTGCTGTAGTTATGTGATTGAGTATGTTGTTCATATTATATTATGGTATCCGTGTCTCCTTATGGAGTTGGATGCTCGTGTGAGATTGTTTAGATAGTATCATGACCTAGACAGCGTTCTACCATTGATGCTGCGGCATAGGCTGGACGTACCCACATACTCGTGCTCCAGAATTCGGGTGCGGTTCATGACACATTTTTAGTGGTGGCCCATGCAGGTCTGACTTCGCAAGTTGTGCGATATCGTGGTAGTGCGACGTCCTAGTTATACTACTACGTGCCTGGTATAGGATATAGGATATAGGATACTAGTATGAGAGAGGATACTCAATTACGAATTATTTGAGAGATTCCTGGGACGACCCTTGAGAATCTCATTATGAATTCTAATTTAATTCCTTTCCCCTAGTTTTCGTCTGTTCTCGCTTGTTGATATTGAGTTTGATTCTTGTTGACTAGTTGTTAACTTTAAATTCTTGGTATCGTTGTTGAGTTGATTTCATATCAAGATGAATTTTATAGGCTAAAATTTACGGTATCATCTGATGACATATATTAAAGAGAACAGTAAGAAAGGTAAAATGTCTACTTTGGTTATGGAACCTAGAGTTTATCGCAGCCATATTAGCTGTCGTGACGAGAACGTAGGAACCTAACTTCGGATGTACATATCTTAGTTATGAATCTAGAGTTTCTCGCAGCTATACCGGTTGGCGTGGTGAGAATTCTAGATGACATAATTATAGAATTGCATACCTTAGTTACGAAACCTGTCGTTTATCGCATCTACGCTTACTGGCGTGGCGAGGATTCTGAGTGTCATAATTTCTGACAGACGTCTATGATTATCAGGTTGTATCTTAAATTGGTTCTTAAAGTATCATCTTAATACTTATCTATTTTGTTATTATAGGACCTTGTTCCATCGCTTCTTTTCTTTACTAGCAGTAGAAATACCTTCAGTCATTAATCCAATTCCTTTTTGAGCTTCTATTCTTTGAGGATTCCTTGTTAAGTATGATAATTAGTGACTTATAATTATGTTTGTGTCTTGTATTAGTATTGACTGAGTGTGACATGTTCGTTATAAGTGTTTCTTAGTTGGACATGTGAGCAGTAGGCATTAATCTAGAGTTAACCCATAGCGTAGTGCCTAGTAGCAACGGTTCTATGATAATGTGTCATTATTATTAGTATTGGTACTATAGATAGAAGGAGAAAAGAGTATCAGTGAAGGTTCCAATAGTAAGTATCAGAATCAGCATTCCAGTCCTGGATAGTCATTAATTTATGTAATTGGATGATCTAGGTAAACAATTAAGTATCAAAGAATTGTGTTAAAGATTAATGGAGCATGATGTTCAATTTGATGATTGATACTTGGGGGTGTTAAGAGTAAAGAAATATACATGCATAAAAGGTATTAATAAGATGCCATGGGTTGAGGAATATTAATATGGATCGTGCAAGGTATGAAGAGTATCACAGACTAGTGTAACAGGCTGTAAAAGAATTAAGAGAAGATACGTATACATCAATCGAGATATAGAATCATATACATGCCTTTGAGAGGTTCTAATAAGTGTGATGAGGTAATCTAATAATGAATTTAGTGTTACCATGCCAAGAGTATTAATGTTTCTATATCGAGGATTAGTTGAGCAATATGCTAGTAACAGTAAGTACCTTATATGATAATGTTAGATTAGTATATCAGTTAATATATACAGAAACTTATTGGAGAAAATACGTGTGATGATAACTTTGATCATTTGGAAGTAATGGTACAAGTAATTCGGGTAGTACAAATTTTAGTACACAGTTGAGAGTTGTAGACAATGGGTGTATTTGAGTGCACCTTGAGTATTAGATACTGTGAGTATTTATATGTATACTTGTGGATTTAAAATTGAAGAGTGGAAATAAAATTCAATTTTTAAGAATTTTGAGGAGTTGAGATTCCATGTTATTAAAATTTTGAGGATTCAAATTCAAATTCAAATTCAATTCAATAAACATAGTCAAAGTTATAAAGATTTTTGGGAAGTGATTAAAATTCGATTTCGATATGTAAATATTTGACTTTTGAGGGAAGTATATGCATTTTATTTTAAATTGTTCAAGAAGTAAACTTTGATGATCTTATTTTGAGGATTAATTTTATGGTGGATAAGAAATGTATAACAGTATATGAGTGGTTGATGTGCATGTGTAAGGATCTATTGGCTTGAGATCGCTTGAGATGGCACTGCAAACAGACTGGGTATCCATCTAGAGTTGCATTAGAAGGAGTAGTACTTAGTGTGTTGTGTTGTACTTGGCGTGCACTTGAGTAAAAAGAACAACTAGTATCAACAATTACAGTAGATAAGAAAGCTAGCAGTGAGTGTGCTTGTAGTAGAAACTGTGGTACCTAAAGGGATAGAGGTATCAAACTTTGGATGCATTATTAAACCATGGTTATATTAGAGATTCTTGGTATCAGATTTAGGTATCAATAGACAGGTGTATGCAATAAGGATGTATTCATGGATGTCTTGTGGACTAATGATTAGTTGATATGGGTATCAGTGTACAAGAATAGGAATTAGTTAGTGAATGTGCCAGAGTTAAGTGTATGTTAGAAATAAAAGATACTGCAGGTGACGTGTTAGCAGGTTTTATTCTTTTCTTTCCTTCTGTCCTTTTTTGTTTGATTGATTGACTGATTCCTTAGTACCATAGCTTGTATTCATGATTTTCTTATTAAAATATAGTAAGTAGCACACCCTGACAGAGATTGCAATACTATGACAAAACAGACCATAGCCATGCATGTTTCCTCTAGATTGTATGTTGTATGACTGTAGGTAGAATTTTCTTAGACCTTGATTATTGGGGGTTGACCGTAGTAGATTTATGAAGAGGTTATTGACTTGACAAGAAAGACAAGATGCTTAAATTTTGAGGATAATCATTAATTTAAATAAAGAGTTAAGAATTTAATGTGGCAGAATTGATGATTTATTGATTATGGTATAATTGCATTTATCATTAAAACTTGAGGAATTAAGGATATTATCATTATATTTATTTAATTGCAAAATATGAATTTAAAAATTTATATTATGAATGTTGCATTTGAAGATTCCATAAGTATCGTATTGTTAAGTATTTTATGGAAAAAAAATCAAGAAATAAGATCATTAATGGATTAGTGTTTGAATTCAATTTCCAAGATGAGAATTTAAATTTTATAAATATGCATCGATTGGATTTATGGATTTGTGTTTTTAGATGGGATTTCTTAATTTTAAAAAAATGTTCATTGATTGAGTTTAAATTAGAGGATTGGATATCAAATTTCGAGTATTTAGATATGAACTTAAAATTTCGGAGGAAATTATGATAAAAATGGAATTTGATTTTTTTTATTTTTAAATTTGAGGATTTTTAGAAATATTATATTCATAGAATTTTGAGAATTTTGTGAAATGACAATATGGATTACTTTATGATTATAGGTTTAATGAATTTAAATTTTGATAGAAATTAATAATGTATAATGTGTAAATACTACTATTGAGGATTTTAAATTTTGAGGACGAATTTCTTTTAAGAATGGTAGACTTGTCACTACCACATTCTAAAAACAGGGTATTTTTGACTTTTGTATATTATTAATATTGTGTGTATTTAATTTAAATAATTGTATGAGATGTGTATTTACATATATATTATGTACATTATTCTTAATGTTTGAGCTAGTAGACTTGACCTAGAAGCCCACTAGAAGAAACACCTGACCGAATTATAGGGTTATGAATTTATTTGTATTATTTAGAATTTAATTATTTGAGGTTGTAATTAATTACCGTAATTTTATTTAATTGTTGCGCCTTACCGTTGCTTCGATATTTGGAGCGCTACCCTAGCCATTGCCTTCCAACATATTCCACATCTTTGTCCTAGACGTGCCCGTCTTCCATCCTGCCCTTGTGTAACTTATAATTATGTTCTCTTGTGCTTCATTTTAGCCGCACAATATTCGTCGCGGACGTTATTTTAAATTCGAATAATTTCTGTTTTGTATCCTTGTGCGTTCCAATCGAAATTGGAGACACAATCTCGACCCATTTCGTGCAACCCAAATTAGGATAATATTCTATTCTGAGTCTACTTCATTATGATACTTGTGTCCCACTTAACTTCAGCCCTTGTACTTCTAATTTATTTTAGAACACCAGTTGTATTTATTTTAATTTATTTGAACCGTAAATTCAACTTTGTACAATTTTCTAATTGTTGGGCACTTTTGTGCAAAAGTTCATTAAGGTGTCCACCCCATTGGGCACAATACGCGAATAAACCTATTTTTCGTTCATTGGTATTTTTTCCATAATTTTTTGGAGTGTGCAATTCAACATCAACCTCCTTAAGACCATGGCCCTCCACACCTTGAACCAATTGAACCCTAGCCCTTCATTTTGAACCCATTTGAATCATGGCCCATTGAAATCCTACATGAGAGGCCCAATCCCAAAAGGGGTTGAATAGTCAAACCAATGCTAGGTCACCCACACCCTATATGTATATAAATAACCCTTTTTCTTTCTTTTTCCCTAAAACTAAACCTAGGGAGAAACACCCCAGTCGACTTTCATCTTCCCTCTTCACCCGAGCTTCCCCTCCGGCCACCACCTTTTCGCTGGAGCCCAGCCGCCTCGACCCATCCACTCCCCTCGACCTCACCTCTTCCCGTCGACAGCACCCACTGTGCTGAACCGCCAACACCTCTTCTTCTTCCTCCTCTCTCGCCGGGACGATCCCCTCGTCGGACCGGAGATCCACTCGACTAGTCCCTCCTCCACGACGCCATCCTCCGTCTCGACCCTACACCAACCTCCTCCGTCCATGAGCAGACTCACCCCGGGCTCTGCTTCGTCAACGACCTCACGCTGCACCCGTCGGTTCCCTTTCCCGCTCGACGACTCGCCCACCACCGGAGTGCGACTCTTATCTCCTCCATACGACTAACCCGCTGCCACCCTCGTCGGAGTACCCCGCCTCTCCCAGACCGATCCTCCTTTCCATCTTACCGTCATCTCAATCCCGACCATGCCTGAACGACCTCCCCGACCCGCTGTAGTGCATAACCCGCCTCCACACGACGGCCAACTCCACCGCCGGGATCAACTCCGGTCACCCCTCCGAGCAGACCACTGCCTGAACAGTTCCCCGCACCACCACCTGAGCACGCTCGCCTGAACGCTGTGCACCTCCCCCTCGCCGTTCTTCCCTCGACGAACTCTACATCACCACCACCAGCCCCATCAATGGAGAGCAGCCTCGGCCACCCCTGGTCGTGATCATCGCCATGACCTTCACCATCGCGATCACCTTTACCACCATCGTCGTTGTCAACACCATCGCCATCATCTTCATCACCATCGCCATCATCTTCATCATCATCGTCTTCGTCGTCATCATTCGTCACCTTCGTCGTCGTCGCCACCAAGTCGATCTCGTGCCCGTGCGCAGGTTCGTGCCTGTCCCCCTCCTTCATGGTGAAGTATGTATACCTATTAGTATGTGTATAGTATATAATTGGTATGCATGTATATGTATACATATATATATAGTATAATTCAAATAGTGTATTAGTAATAGTATATGTTAATATTAATGTTGATAATATATATACATATATATATATAGTATATGTATTTATCTAGTATATGTTTAGTATGTATAAAATTGGTGTATATATATAAATATAGTATACGTATATTTTTACTTGGTATATATATATATATATATATATATATATATATATATATATATATATTCAGTATACGTATTCTTTTGATACATATAAATATTGGTCGTTATATATATATATAAATATGTGGCATGTATATTTTTAAACATATATATATATATATATATATATATATATATATATATATATATATATATATATATATATATATATATATATATATATATATATATATATAATATAATTCTATTTAGTGTATATACACTTATACATGTTTTTGTATGTAATTATTGGTATACACATATATATGTATTATATTAATTAATGATATATGCTAATTGATAATATGTATAATTATGAATGTATTAGGCGACCCGAGTGTAATTACGGATACCCCGCATTTATATGGACCTGTAACCCTGTTAATTATTAGAAGGCAGCCATATATACACTCACGTATTGGCGAGACCCGTATCACCGATTGTCAGAATTCACAGCAATTATAGACACGACACCCGCGCGATTAGACGCGCACTTGACCCTAGTTGACCAGTGTAATATCTAACATAGCCCTGAGTTCATCGTATTTTGTGTGTTAGTATAACGTCTGATACAAATATTATATTTTATGATATGTCTATAGGACTGTTGGATCATCCAGACGATACTCTGGAACAGGACTTTGGTATTACCATCTAAGGACCCAAGGCGAGTACATTCTCTGATAATTTCTAATTATTTGATAATATCTATAATTCCAGTATCTAGAAATATTACATCTGATTCTTGACACTGTGCTACACGGACTAGTATATAGATTGGATCTGCAGTCATGAGATATTATATTGATTATCGTATTGACATTGTACACGATATTGGTATTTAGACCTTGTACACGATATATTGGATATTGCTCGTGTATCGTGACGTGTCGTGATTGGATCCACTGTACTAGTTGGGGGCGGGAGAAATATTAGTAGATTATGTAATCATACCCAACTCTACATGCATTATAGCTCACCCCACACCTCACGTCGGGTGCGGCCTGACCATTACATGCCTCATAACTGTTATATATGATTAGCCTGACCATTACTTGCATCATAGCTAACCAAATGGTTAGCCTGACCTTACATGAATCATAGCTAATCATATGTAACAAGCCTGATCTTGTCCCAAGCCGATCACATGATAGACCGATATTTCAAACACTTAGAATAGTTACAGTTCTTTATTCCATTTTCATATACTACATCACCTGTATATGATATTGTAGCTCTTTCTCTTTATTTTATATATGCACTGACTGTACCATATTGCTTATATTGCCTGTCTCTTTATATTGTTATTGAATTTACTTATTGCCTTCTCTCAGTATTTAGCATAATCTATTTATTGTTTTATAGTCCTTATCAATTAAATGAAACTGTTATTTGAGATGTACTTTGCTCCTTCTTGACCGGAAATATTTTTTCAGACTATGCCTTAGAGGACTGGTGTTCGACATTTATGGACCACAGGGAGATTAGCTGCAGACTTGGACATTGGTAGTTCAGTTGTGATTCCGGGAGGTCTAGCCGGAATCACTAGTTATCTAGTTAGTTCTTTTAGCAGATTATTTGGTACCGGATTTGTCTCCGGCATACTTTGTTGAGATTTGGATATTATTGTTGAGTTAGATTAATTCTATTTAGACTTGTGTTGCATCTTACTAATTTCTTCGAGATATTATCGTGCTGTAGTTATGTGATTGAGTATGTTATTCATATTATATTGTGCTATCCGTGTCTCCTTATGGAGTTGGATGCTCGTGTGAGATTGTTTAGTATCATGACCTAGACAGCATTCTACCACCGATGCTGAGGCGTAGGCTGGACGTACCCACGTACTCGTGCCCCAGAATCCGGGTGCGGGTCATGACAATTAATGATTTACTAAACCATTTATGTTTTTAACTATCAAAATAAGGGTGAGGTTGAAGTAAATCAACAATTCATAATGGCACGAAAGGATATGACTATGATAGGAAGAGTTAAGCACGAGATAAGGAATGGATATAGAAGAAAAGATGAGCAACCCAAGGGAGCGAGAGGGTGGTTGGAAGAGAATACTACTACTGCTACTCGAGTCATCTATTAGCATCACTACCAAAAAAAGTCAAATTAGCGACGCCTAAAAACGTCGCCAAATGACAAAAAAACGTCGCTAAACACGTTTAGCGACGTAATTAGCGACGTTTTAACTTAGTCGGAAGAAACCAAGTCGTTGAACTGAAAAACGTCGCTAAACGTCGCTATGCCGATGTTTTTTAGCGACTTTATTGAGTCGCTAAATGTAGCGACGTTTAGCGATGCGGCGTCACGAAATAGCGACGTTTCTTAAAGTCGCTAAACGTCGCTCATTAGCGACTTATATAGCGACGTAACTGCGACGTCTTTAATGACCTGGCAGTACTGCCATGTCAGCAATTTGCGACCTACAGCGACATATTTAGCGACGTTTAGCGACGTCGTTAGCGACGGCTAATGACACATCGCTAATTAGCGACTTGTTTAGCGACTTATAAAAACGTCGCTAGACGTCGCTAAACGTCGCTAAATACGTCGCTAAATTAAAAAAAATAAAAAAAAACTAAATTGTTCTAAACTATTATTCCTGCAATTTATAAATTTCTAATTAAAAAAAGACCCGGAGCAACCCTCCGTTGAATTCTATGGGTTCGCCGACCCCTTCGGTGGAACACACAACACCGGATTAACAATATTTAATATGAATAAAAGTATCACAGGCATACAATTAATACACACAAATATTATAGACAGACAATATAAGTATCACAGTCATAACAGTATCACAGTCACACAAAATGGGCATAAACAACATCACAAAATACATAATATATAAGTATCAGAGTATCACAGTAACACAAAATGCATAATATATAAGTATATGAAACATTATAGTATCAATCTCGAGGATTTCCAAAACGGGGCAGATACCAGTCCCTCAAATACTGCGCATAAACAGCGTTTATGTTATCAAGCTCCGCTATGGGTGCTGGGTGACTGGAACTCCCCGTCTGAGATACAACCGCGATAGGTGCTGGGTGACTGGAACTCCCCGCAGGTGGTATCTCTTCCTTCTTAACAGTAGGAGGCATCACTTCCTCCTTAAAAGTAGGAGGTATCGCTCTCTTGGGTGCCATCTGGTAAGATAGATGAAAACAAAGAATTAGCAAAGAATTAGCTATTGGACCGGAACGGAAGAATTAGATGATTGACATAAAATAATTATGCATACTGAAAGACAGATATGGGTCTCTTCTTTCCTTCTTCCCAGAAATAAAATATCTCATTTTTGAACTAAATAAAGAATGACAAAATAATTATGCATATTGAACTAAATAAATAAACAATTAGTCAATATTATACAATTATATTCATTACCACATGATATCTTAATTCAGGTGTTAAATTTGTCATTCTTGACAAAATAAAGATTGAGTTTCAGATATTTATTGAGTTGTGTTCTTCTATAACGTTTTGAAGCACTATGTATCCTAATTTTTGTCACTAGCAAAAAATACTACGTTTGTCAAGTATGAATTTACATCCCAATTACACACTCATGTCATGAATATTCTGTAAATATTTTGCTATGAACATTAATGGCTATTCTCTAGTACTATTTTGTTGGAAATGTCACTCTTATATTGGCAATCAAATTATACATATAAAAATAACTGGTGATATTTGAATCATCTCATGAATAGCCGAATATGAAGGTTTCTTGATGCAGGTTCTGAATAGGGAGAAACACCAAGTACCGTGAATTCACTGAATTGAACAAATACAACTTTGTTGTGGAGAAAACATATACTGAGGTAATTGTAGAACATATATGCACATAACTGGTGTATCCCAAAAGTCAGGATATACTGAGGTAATTGTAAAACTTAGGTATCAGATGACACAGGTACTGAAACATTATAATTAAACACAGAGAAGACACCTATAGCTAATGCACTACAATATACAGAAAAAATGCATATCAGCAGCTGTTAAAACAAAAGCAAGACTTGAATTTAGTAGCACTGCAACCAATCGATAGCATCAACCAAAACAATTGATAGAGAGCTAGAAAAAGGTGGGCATCACCAAAAAGTTACACTTGCCTAACTGATACAAGTTCTTCTTCTACAAGACATCCGAGAGCCAACTATCCAGAACCCTAACCCTAACCCTAACCCTAGCCCTAACCCTAAACCTAACCCTAAACCCTAACCCTAACCCTAACCCTAGCCCTAACCCTAAACCTAACCCTAACCCTAACCCTAAACCTAACCCTAATCTGCGTCTGTGTGTGTGTGTCTGCGTCTGTGTGTGTGTGTCGTGTGTGTGTGTCGTGTGTGTGTCTGCGTCTGTGTGTGTGTGTCTGCGTCTGTGTGTGTATCGTGTGTGTGTGTGTCGTGTGTGTGTCTGCGTCTGTGTGTGTGTTTTGTGTCACATGAGAGAGAGAGAGAGAGAGAGAGAGAGAGAGATTACCTAGAGCTCGAGGAGGAGGAGGGGGATGCCGTGGAGACCCGGTCGCCGGAGAGGGGGGGCGCAGCCGTGGAGACCCGGTCGCCGGAGGGGGGGGCGGGGGAAATTGAAACGATTTCGAAAATTTCGATAGATGGAGACAAGAAAACTGAGCCCTAATTAACCAAAATTTAGCGACGTTTAGCGACGTCAAATAACAACGTCGCTAAAATAAAAATTAGCGACGCCAAAGACGTCGCTACATACGTTGCTAAATATTTTTGATAGATACGTCGCTAATTACGACGCTAAACGTCGCTAAATCAGATATATTAGCGACGTTTAGCGACCATAATTGAACTTATAGCGACTATTCTTTTAAAATCTTAATAAAAGTCGCTAAACGTCGCTAAATGTCGTCATTTAGCGACGCCTAGCGACGATTTGTACCGAGTCGCTAATTTAGCGACGTTTTTACTAGGAGTCGCTAAAATATGTCGCTAATCCCGCTTATTCTAGTAGTGCATCGCGTGTATGCCACCTGGGTAAAATATCAATATATCCTCATATCTGCTAAATACCTTATATATAATTATATGTCTATTTATACGCCTAAGATCTAGTGTCATAATGGGGTTATGAGTATGCAATGACAAATATAACTAAAAGGTCGTACTTGTATCTATGACTTCCTGTGCCTGCGCTCCCTTATTTGTCATCATGAGTGCTTGGCCTATGGGGTATATCTAGTACTATCCGTGTATCAAATTATACTAAGCACGAACGTTCGTCTTTCCAAAATAGGGGAAGACAGAAAACAACAATAAAGAATTCAAGGAGGAGGTGATAGAATACAAGTACGGGATTCAAAGGGATTAGAGAATTTGAAAGGGAGTTGCCAAGGCAGTTGTGGATTGAAATCTTATTTTGGTAAATCCCTATTCGCATGTTCATATTAGAACAGTTGTGTTCCTGACATGATATGCTCTGACCAGTCTAGAGGGCAAGTATATTCGTCTAACAAGTTGAGTTAACTATATCTCAATCCACATAAAGTAGTGATACGAAGAGCGAACCAAGCACACTAAGGTTGATCAGACCATAATGTACTGATTCTGATTTAGACAATGTATTAGTGTAGCCCCCAATAATACATATGTCATGAACAAGCTTAATAAAAGAATAAGCTTGCAAAACTAGGCTATAATAGCAGCATAAGTCGAGGTAGTACAAAAAATATAAGTACGCTTGATTATGGTGGAGGAAAGTACAGAATAATTTAAGTTCACCAAGAAGATCGGTGTTGTGTCTCTACAGTTGCCATACTAATTTCTTGTCTAAGTCTAAAGTCAACCAAATGGGTGTATGGGCCTCTAAGTTCTACAGTCTGGGTAAACACTATCTTTTTATGCAAGTCTATAGTTGGTGTCATTCAATTATACTTCATTAATTGGTCAGAAGGACTACGTGATACTAGGTTATGAGGCATACTACCAAACTTACAAAGATTTAAATAGTGTTATTGAATACTAGAGTGTATATACCTGGCACAAGGCACCTTCCTAACCCCTATCAAGCACGAAAGAAATAAGAAGATTGACGTTGAGAAGGGATCAAGCAAGATGCAATGCAAGCAATCAAATAAGAATACGAATTAAAATCAAGGACGGTGATTAAATAAGTGGATGAGATCCTATGTTCTAATCCTATGCGCAGGCTTGCTCGGTACAGTGGACTTTGTATGCGCAGGTTTTTATACAACGTAAGTATGTATTCGTAGGTTTCATTTATTATAGTAGCCTTTGTATGTATACTAGCTGGCATTGTCTCGTTATAGTTTCAACTTATTTTGGGACTTGGGCTTGACATATCTTCTTTTTCCTCCTCGGTCAATGGACACTACTCAAAATTAAGCTTGAAGTGAGCTGCAAGTTGGCTAATCACTTTCTTTGACTCGTCTATCCGGAATTAATGGAATCGGTGAATTTACTTCTCCTAGGAAAACCAAAAAAAATTGGATCATCTCTCTTAGTTGATCTCCATCCCAAGAATAGTCTTTATTGTACCCAAAGAAGGTCGCAACCAGTTGGAGCTTCATCTCTACTATCCTTGTAGCATTTTATCCCAATAATAACATTTCATTCAAATAGAGAAAACATATAAAATCGTCATCGACGAAATACTTCCTGAATACGCAATGATTCGTCATTATCCAAGATAACCATGCTCCCTCAAAAATGATTCAAACTTTCTATACCACTATCTATTTTAACCCATAGAGACGATTTTCCAATAGGTAGACCAAGTGAGATTTACCCTTCTCATGAAAACCCATGGGTTGCACCATGTACGATTCCTTCTCCAAGTTATATGGAGGAATTCCATCTTGATACCCATCTGCTCGGTCTTTAAGTCAAAACTAGTTGCTAAGACTAGATACACCCGGATAGAGAATAATTTGAATATCGACGACAAAATTGCATTATAATCTAAGCCCATTCATTGATTGTAGCCTTTAATTACTAGCCTCGTCTTATATCTAGAGCGAGTAGCATCTTCTCTTTGCTTCACTTTATACACCCACCAATTCTTTAAAGATTTCTTGGTCTTTGGCAACTGAATCAACTCGAAAGTGCGATTAGCCTACAAAGAACTAATCTCCTCATGCATAGCCTATATCCATGCCTTCGTCTACTCGTCTTCCATCGCATTTGTGAATCTTTCAATCTCTCCTTTTCTAGTTAATAACACAAACTCATCAGTCGAGTGCCTCACAGATGGCCGACAATCTATAGTAATCCTCCTCAACGGTGCTTCTAGTGTTGTTTGTTCACTAACAGCCTGTAAACTCCCTCACCCAAAATAGGTATTTTGTGTGTATTTTATATTATTACATTTATTATAGTTTATTTTAAATATTGATTTTTTTAGAGTATTCTCTTAGTTAATTATAAAATAAATTTTATGATATATTTACTTATACAAATATTTATTTAGAATTATTTTTAGGCTATTTTAGATTTTTGGAGATTTCTCTAGAATTGTTTGGGTAATTAAAACATAGGAAACGTAAAGTTTTAGGACTTTCATGATTTACTATGAGACCATACTTGCATATTGTTCCTACCAAATATTTATTTTAGTTTAAAATATTTAATTATATTTTTCTATAATTTATTTAAAATTTTAAGAAATTTATTTAGATTTTTAAATTTATTTAGGATTTATTTGGATATATATAGTCTTAATATTAGATAGATGCTAATTTAGTGTTAATAGATATTAATAAGATTTTATAAATTATTGTATTATCTTTAATTATATTTAAGATTATAAATTATTGAGATAAATTCAAACTCTATTTTAAATTAATTCAAATCCTGAACCTACTAGGAAAGCAACTTAATGTATATCATATGCTTATTTAAATTCATCATAATCCTATCCAAATTAACTAATCCTAGTTGTATTTAATTAAGTAGTCTCCACCATTATAAATACCTTATCCTTCATATTTTTCTTCCCCAAATTTCTCTCTTTTTTGTCAAAAAATAGTCAAAATTCGTCATAAATTCAGCCTCATTTTCTACTAGTTATGACGAATTAAAAGGACAATATCTCCTAGCTTCAGACTCCAAACGAGGCCTAGTTTTTTTTTGTTAGAACGATATTGAGGTTAGATTTCTGATTATATAATTTTTTTTATGAAATTATGAGTATTAAATTCTGGAAAATTCGTAGAGCACAGCATGTCTGAAAATAGACGTGTTTCGATGTTTTTGCGATTCTGGGAGAACCAGGAATCAGAATCATGAAGCGTTTAAAGTTTCGGAAAGATAATGTCGAGATCATCAACATATATTTTTCCCAGAATTTATTTCAAAGTATTTATATACTATTAATTCTGTAGAACTTTTAGGTTAGAATTTAACCATCGGTGCACAATACAAAATTTGTATGTGCCATAATTCCCTAACGAATTTGAATTCGGATGAGCTGTAAATTCCAGTATATTTTTGATGCTGAAATCTATAGGAAATCATGCATAAAAGTCGAGTTTGTATCGGTTGACTTTTTGGTCAACAGATCGCCTCGATTTGCGTACCATAAGTCTCGAGTTGATAAAATTCAGTTTCTTTGGACAAAATTTAGGAATTAACATAAAAATCAGAATAATAAGATTAAAATAGAATTTTAGAGTAATTATTCCAGAATTAAATAAATTAAAATAAATTATCTTTTGACGTGATAAATTTGTAAATTCATACCAGCAGCAGGACCCCAGGCAAGATACCTTGCCAAATTATTTATAGTACTTTGCATGCTATTTATATTTCTTTTTATTTATTTTATTTCTGTATAGTTCTTGCATGTGTAGTTTTTTTTCAGTCAATACTATGTATTAGATATATTGACACACACATGGCACCTAGTATCATGGGAGGCCAATCATTAGGCGTATGGGCTTTTAACCACTCTGGTAAACCGTAGTATATAGTTCGCACTACGGGCGTGTGTCGCGCTGGTCGCTACCCCAGAGGTATGTCGATTTCTGTAGAGTCGCGTTGGTCGCTACCCCAGAGGTATGTCGATTTCTGATGTTCTAGACGGGTGTGTGAGTTGTGAGGCTTAGATCGAGTAGACTACCCTTGTCCATACGTCGAAAAGTTGTCCTCATTTGCATTCATATAGATTGTCTTGTACAGCGTACTTATTTATTTTCAAACCATATGCATGTTTACTGTATTCAAATTGGCTCGTATTTTCTGTATCTTGTTACGTCCCTCTGAGGACCTGATCCGCTGCCAGGTGTATCTTTTCTTGAGTATTTGTAGGAGCGCAGATTTGGATGGTTACATGTGATCCGAGGATGTCTTCTCTTCGAGCTGTGATGGATAGCTGGTATTCTTATATTGTGTTGTGGTGTTGTACTCATATTGTATTTGCTCTTATATTCGAGTTGGTAGTGGATTTGTTTCCATCCAACTATCATCCTTAGATACTTTTTATTGAGATCTAGTTTCATAGATACTGGTTATTTATTTCTATATGATTTTGTGGATGAGATTTAGATTTTACCCTGTGACTTGTATTATATTTTATACCACTTGTGGATTTTATATTCATATTACAGCGTACGTATGGATTTGGTTTCCATATATTGGAGTTGCCATATCCATGCGGCTGGCATACTTACGTGTCCTAGTCCTACGTATTTTTGGGACTGGGGCGTGACACAGCCTCTCTCCTTCAGGATCTATATTGTATGTATGGTCATCCTCCTGAATTCACCCTGATCATCATCGAGATAGGTTGATGACCAAGGTTGGGAGCACCTCCATGTACTAGCTCCCCCATATGTAATATATCTGCAGTATCTTTTGGAAATGACTTGAATCTAAATGGTTCTAACTCAAACAAATCCTTAACTTCAAAAAGCATCTTGGATTCTTGAGTGTTGTTCAGGGTTTGATTCTCATTGAATATCACGTCTCAGGCTTTCTATAGAGCTTCTTTTCCACAAGGCCTTAGAGTCTATACCCGAACCCGTCTCGACCATAGCCGATAAAGATGCATTGCCTCGTCTTAGGCTTGAGTTTGTACCTTTCGTCCTTTGATACATGTACAAAAGAAATACACCCAAATATATACATGTGATTATATGACGACTCTCGTACCATACTTTATCAGGACATCACCCTACAAAGGAGCTCTAAGAAATAGATTAATAACATAAGCAACAATTTTTAAAGCCACATCCCAATAGTTGTCCGATAATTTTACTTTAGATAGCAAATTTTGCACACTTTTTACTAGCATCTTGTTGATTCACTCTGCTACATCATTGAGATAAGACATCTTTAGAAGAGACTTCTGGTGTAATATCATTTGCTCTTTGCAATAAGCATCAAAGAAAACTATGTATTCGTTTTTATTATCAGAGTGAACGCTCTTTAATTTTGTATGCTTCTCCATTTCAACAAAGTCCCAAAACTCCTTGAAAAGGCAATATCTAATCCTTGGACTTTAAGTCAAAGACCCAAACATTCCTGAAACAATTATGAATAGAAGTTATAAAATAAGAAGCTCCTACAATTTTTTTTTCCATAGATTCATCGAAGTTTGAGTTAATCAACTCAATTAAGCAACACTAACTTTCTTAAAGAGGGTGACTCTAGAATGACACCTTAAGATGCTTCTTGCCATGCAATGTATGCATTTCTCTAACTTTGCAAGCTTTAAACCTGGAAGCATATTCTGATTCGCTAAGTAAATCATTCCCTTCTTGCTAATATAGCTGAATAAGCTATGCCATACTCAATAAACATATCATTGACTGTGTTCACCTCATGTGCCCCTTTGTGTACTCTCGTTCATATAATATAGTTTGAATTTCTTGCTTTCTCTGGCAATACATATCGAACCGCTGCAAAGCTCCACGTAATAATTTTTGAAGAGACTAAAGAAACCCTTGTCATCCAACCTTTCAATCGAAACAAGTTAAAACGAATATCTGAGACATGGTGAACATCTTCAAGAACCAAATTAGCTCTAGTATTTGTCCTCAAATGCAAATCTCCTATAGAAATAGCTTTTGATACATTCTCATTACCCATTTTCAACACTCCATAATTTTTTGTTAAGTGAAAATAGTATCCTGTTGTGATATACGTACACTGAAGCTCTTGAATCTATTAGCTAATTGTTGTCATCATAGGTGAGGTTTGTGATAAACTTATCACCCATAATAACGGTGTCACCTCCATGAATTGAAGTCGGTGTTGTAGTATTCTCATTATTATTTTCTTTGGCGCATTTTTTCTCTCTCTCTTCCAAGTAAAAAAATTCTTCTTGATGTGGTCCTTCTTACCAAATTGTAAAACTTGGAGTTCTTGTACTGACCGTTGGACTTCTCTACACTCTTGTACCTGCCGTCACAAGGACCCTTACTTTTTCTTCTTTCTCGGCTTTATGAAACTACTTCCTCTGTGTGATATAGATGATGTGCCTTGAGATTTCCCCTACATCTCCTTATTTAGCACCCGACTATTGACAAACTCTGGACTAACCACACCTTCGAGAGCAGAATTGGTAATAAACACTCGTACAATTTCTTACGAGTCTAGAAAAGTAACTAGCAGCCAAAGTTCTTATATCTTAATGTCGAACTTGACTCTCATAGTGTCTAACTGGTTAACTACATCATGGAACTCACTCAAGTGATATGTAATACATGTATCATCTTTGTAACTAAGACTCATCATCTGTCGAGTTAGGAATAACTTGTTTACCTTGGTCTTCTTGGCATACAAATATTCCAGCATCTTCCACAAAGTCTTTATGTATGCTTAATATTAGCAATATGATTATACACATTCTCATCCATGAGCTGATTAATGTATCCACACACCTATATATGCCTGAATATTCAGTCCTTTTTGAATTTATTACTGGGCTTCTCTGAAGCAAGTACTGGTAGATGCAACTTCTTGATAAATAATAGATCCTTCACCTTGCTTCACCAATAGTGGTAATTTGTACCGTTCAGGTTACCATGCCTATTGGCTTTACGTCCATTTTTCTACATAGTTTGACTGTCGAACTCTTGACACCTACAACCACAAGCTCTGATATCACTCTATTGGGAACGGAACTAGTGGAATAGACACTGTTCCTAAATCGAAAAAATCGTCGAGGAGCGAAGTAAAAGAATGCACAACGTACATACGATGCCAATATCCACATATACAACAAGCACAACGCAAACATTCACATGAAAAATTCAGACGAAAAAAAAATCACAGAACGATTGGAGTCCAACCCGGAAAGCCTTCGCTAATGAATAAGAAAGTACACTAACTCTCTTCTAGTTTCTCCCACCGATCCAACACGAATCACCACAACTATGAAAATAAACTATAATGAGAATAGAGAATTACAAAAGGTGATACCACGATAAGAACTAATGTGGATCTTCTCAAAATAATCTCTCTTCGAATCAACCCGTAATCCCGTCTTCCTCTTCATTGAAAGTTGTAAGTTTTAGAATCCTCTCTCCTTTTGGTGAATGATTGATGTAATTAGGGTTAGGACGCCCCTATTTTTGTCACCCTAATCATTGTACAATCATGCATGTCCATTCAACATGAACTAATGTGCCAGATTAAAACACGAAAAAAATGCTCAGCTCAGGCTTGACAACGTACCGCCGGTGTATCTATACCGACGGTATACAGTGTGAACAAAAAATTCCACATAAACATGTTGGATGTTTTTCACGCTTTTAAGTATGATGATGGCATGTCGTTAGCTCTAATATTATTATGATACAGTACAGAGCACAACTCCAAATAAGCTCCATTCGTTACCTTTAACTTTTCGAATTTCTCTGACACAAAAATAATACTTGTCGCCACTTCAGAATGTTCTTCACATAGGAAGGAAATCCCCACTCAATATCAACACTACTAAGATAATAAGACAGCCCAACCCTACACTCGATAAGTTCAAATCGTTTGAATAATTGAGAGCATAGACACTCACCATCAAGAAAAATTTAAAAAAATTTAAAAGTAAAATATACTTTTTTATTTGCATCTTTAGTAAACAAAATATTTGAAACTTCTATGCTCTCCAAGTTAAACACATTTATTACAAACAATTCAAGCTTCTCAACTCTGGATTTGCACATGGGCTGTTGGAAAGTTACTGGGTGTGTCCACTTATAATGCATCTATTGGTGTACGTGACACATGATTTGTTGAGAAATCCTGATACATATTATTACTTTTTTGGGTTGTAATATATTCCTATTTCGCATTCCTAAATAAAAAAAAATAATAATAATAATAATAATAATAATTAAGTAGTGGAGACGGGTATGCAAAAGTATTATCATGCTGCAATTGCCAACTAATTATAGATACAATTATGACAATTATCTGAATTTCAAGGGTAGAATTGTGGAACAAAAATTTCTTTAAAATGCCTTCTCGAGATAAAAAAATACAATCATCTATTATAAGTGGATCTATTATAAGTGTTTGATCTTTGGTGGAGTTTAAAAACTCCATTCATATTTAAAAATACTAATCATCTATTATAAATGTATCATTCATGTGACATTGGTTGTTAGTAGTGGGCTGACTTATTGAACATAAATTTCACAATGTAATAACTTTCTCCTCGAGATTAGAAATAATAAGTTGGTGATCCTAATGTGGGCTAGTATATTAGAACCAGAACTCAATTTAGACCTCCTTGCCTAGTGATAACAATCGAATCATTTTATTCAAATGGAAGGGGAAACCAAACCAAAAGAGCTACTAGGTTTGCTGCTAAGCAATAGCAACAGCTTTTCAAAGGAGCCTCGACCAGCTTTTTGAAAGCCATTCCAAGCTGAACTAGCTTTTCAAAACTGTTTTGATAAGCTCATGTTACCAAATCATTTCTGAGCATCTTTTCAGTGAAATATGCAGAAGCAGCCACAAGCTCTGTTCAGTTGGGAGCATTGATTCTTCGTAATGAATAGGTCAGCTATATCTCTAAAGTGTCTATCGTGTGCTTGGTAAAGGTCGCCAATTTGTGGATTGCACCTAAAGTGCATTTTATTGTCTAACTTAATACTGGACATTTTTTCTGCTCTTGGCAAGTTTAGGTCATGAATTTAAGAAATCGGGAAGAAGAAAAAAGTTGTTTACTTCTTTTTTGTTTGATAGCAACAAATTTTGGAACTATTTTTTTCTGACAGAAAAAAAATGGGAGAAGATAAATTTATTCATAACCAATGAGATTTTTCCATCTTCCGTTTCAGTCTTATATTACGAAAATATACTCAAATGTGTTATTGTCTATTTTATCCATTACTTTTAGATTTTTATTACGAAAATATAGGACCTCTTAATGTGGCACACAATGATCCGGGTTGCCGCTCGCAGTTCCAATCCTAGCCACGATGTTTCCCTCTACTACTCCCTGATGGTCGAAAAGAGACGTAAATTTCGATCATTCACTCGTGGCTCAATTTTAGGTGTTCAGTTACATACAATAACGGAAGAAGTCGGAACTCAGACGCTGATGTCTTTGTTACATAATTTCTCTTATTTCTACCGTGCTCCCAGGAAGGGATGTTGCATCGTGGAATGACGTGGTAATTGTTGGCTACGTCAAATGTAGTTCCCATAAGAATGCACTGAAGATGTACGGAGTCGAACCATGCTGAGGTTGATTTCTTCCTGCACTGCTTCCCAAGGACAGAACAAAAATTCGAGTTGGATGGAGTGGATTAGGGTGGGCTAGGTATAGACTGACTAATATAAAATAAAATAAAATAACTTACACATGTGAAAAAGAAAATAAAAATAAAAATATTATTTTGGGTGCCCAGCCCTCTGTTTAGGTCGACCCAAGGGCGGAGCTACATTAGGGCTCAGGTGGGCGTGGGCTGGAGCTCACCCCAGATTTTGTTTTTGTTTTTCATGAGTGTATCCATGCTCCAGCACACCTCAACCTAATCTAGTCCACCCCAGTTCAAACTTTTAGGTCCGCCCTTGGGTCCACCCTCGCTGCTTCCGCGCCTGGAAATTGGATACTGGAAAGAGGATGCATTGTTCACTTCTCGAAACTTATTCGAGATGTGACTTGAGCATTCTCCATGGGAATATTGCACCCATAGACGTACATACGCAAAATGTGGGAGGAGCATAGGGAAGGGTAAGGAGGTTTTCCGAGAGATGGGAGAGTCTGGACTTGGAACTCGATCACCGGAGTTGTAGCTATCCATGGCCGCACCGAAGAATGTAAAACCAAACAACATCACATTTGTAAACCTGTTGGCTGCTTGCTAGGCCTACAAGCTCATAAGAAGTATGCCACTGAAGAGTAATGCAGTGATGTGGACCATGTTCGAGGAACATAATCATAGCAGAATGATTATGTTCTGCAAACAAAGAGAACTGGAGTTGTGTTCCAATTTGAGGGAGGCGACAAAGGAAGGAGGACCACAGAAGCCACAACCTGGTAAGTGCTTAATCACCATTCTTTTCGGGTACAGATGCAAAATTTTGACTATATCAGCTCAATACGCTGTATTTATTTATTATACACACGGTTTCATTATTTTGTATTAGGCATGATTTCTGCTGCTAAGCATACAATCTGTGATGATTTAATGCACATCCGCACAGCTATTGTTCCTTCAAGCTCCAGATAATAGCAGTTTACTTATGAACAAGACACCTATAGCATTCGTACAACAACGTCTACCTTTCCTTCAAAGCTCCACATAATAGTACAGAGTTAGCAGCCACTAAGGGGCATGGTAGACAACTTCTACGATTCTAAAACTTAGGAAACTTTCTTCTGCTTGCTTGCTTTCCATTCCTCCCGATCACCATCAATTGATGCAGTAACACGGGCATGGAAACCAGGATATGGCTCGTATCCAAAAAACTTTTGAAGTACCTGGATCGACAGTTAAGTTAGCAAACCTTGCATATTTATATCCTTCCTAAGAGCTAAAAGTGTAGACACTTTACCTCTAGCAAAACGAAGAACGGAGCCATGAAGAGAGCTTGAGTTAGATTATCAAGAAGAGCCGGTGCTCGTTTCTGCCACCGAATATAACTACATTAGTCAACGTGAAATACTTTTCGGATTTAGTAGTAGGGGGGAGGAGATGGTGGATAGTACAAAATTGAGAGTTAGGGTTACCTCAAACACACCGTGACCTATAAACTGCCCTGTCCAGCAAAACAACTGTGCTGCGAGAACAACCTGTGTCGTAAAATCATCATCAATTACTACTAGTAAACAAAGAAAGACCTCAAGTTATTTACTTTTTCATCTCCATATTGCAAACGAAAACTTAAAACTTAGGACAGAGAACTGTTGACCCCGTCTGTTTGATGATCATTCATAGGGCCAGAGCCAAGCATTTATTATCTGTAGCCCAATTTAAATTTATTTAAAGGAACCATGCACCAATCAATAACTAAAACATGGGCCTGAAGAGTGATGCAAGCATTTATTGAAAAAGAATATGTTCCGAAGAGAACATGTATTCGACTTTTCATGCATTAAACAGGCTCATAAGTTTATACAGTCCTGATGAATATACTAAAACATGTGGAAATGGGCATTTAAAGTTGAAACTATGGATGTCCCACACACAAAAATGTCGGGGTCTATGTTACCCAGACTCTCTACTTTAAAGAGAAGTACCCGTGTCGACCCAATAGGACATGGATATGGATATGTGATCCGTATCCGATCCTCCATAGTGACAATTGGATCATTCATGGTGACAATCGGGAGACTAGTAGTGAAGTTGATAGTGTATTTTAATGTGGTAGTGAAATAGATAGTTTATTTTAATATGGTAGACTGATAGTAAAGTAGCAGGGGAGCTGAAGGGACTGTCCCTTATTTATTCAACTAATTCAGTAAAATTTACTACTAGTTTATAATTACATGTCTTTTTATGAGATCTTAGTCATATCCTCGTATCCGTATCCAATTTTTGGATCATTTTTAGCCGAATCCGTGTGTCCTTCAATTATGAGTTTGGAGGATCCGACTCTTGGATATGTATCCGTACCCGAGTCCAGGTAACATAGGTGGGGGTTGTAGGATAGACTACATCTCTTTAAGTTATAAGTTTGAAGAGAAACACAAAAGGTTATGAAGTCCAGCACAATATAAGAGTCAAATAAGTAGCACCGCCAACATAATTGACTATGTTACTAGAAAGATGAAAGAAAGGATTCCAAATCTGAACTTGAATAATGAATGATGTGCCAAGCTCATTTCTTCTTGTGAGATTAAACTACTACACCACTAAACTAATGTTCAGAGGTAATTTACATCCAACCAAAGCTCAAAAGTGGCTTCAGCGAATCTGGTGGTTGATCTAAAATAACTAGTCCAGATTGCATATTTAATCCCATCTTTACAAAGTGATCGGCACAATCATTACCGTCCCTCAAAATATGCTTCAACTTGACATTCCAAAAACAGTGTGTTTCTCATGGCCGAGATGAGATACTTCATAGTTACAACTTTTAGAAAGAGAAACAGGATATGACAAGCGAATGGAATGAGATACATCATACATCCTCACAAATTCACAGGTTCTTGGAATATAAATATTGATAAGAGTTTAAAAGGACTGGACATCAAGCATGGCCAATCACACACACAACAACAACAACAAACATCTGGAAACATTTTGGCCCCTCATCATTAAATCCAACTTCTATCCATGTCTGAGAGAGATACTTAGTAAATAGACTGTGAAGCATATTATACAGCTGTATAATAGATAAAGAAGATTTTAGAGAAACGGTATGTCAAGCAATATGTGAGAAAGAATGCACATTAGACTCAGCATCATTCATGATTTTTCATACTTACCACAAAGCTTCCACATTTTATAGCAAGGCTTCTCAAGTACTTGTGTTAAGATTCTCAAACATTATCCTTTAATTTTAAGTGTGCTTCCAAGCATTTCCACAAGTCATCCAGACATTTTAACCAATGGTGTTGGAAGCGGAATTCTGACAAATATTGACTCATACCATGGGAATCCTATAGGACCTATCATGCTTTGAGAAAATAAGAATAGTTGAAATGAGATATTAAGATATATGAGTGACAATAGAATGAAAGATAAGGATAACCATTTCATTTCACTCGTGGGAAGTTGTAGGTAGTGTAGAAACTTGCTTCAGATGGTCCGGACATGTGAATAGAGACAACTAGATGCACCAATTTAAGATGACATGATCTAAGTTAAACTAGCTGCTATAAGAAAAAAAAATTCCAGCACGGAAATGAAGATCACTGAACCGACAACCTAAGATACAACAACCTAAGATACGACGACTAACATCTCAATTCTAAAACACGAGAATCAAAAAAGATAATACTCCCATAAAGCAACTCAAAATAAAATTCATTCATCAATTCATGGAGCAACTCAAAATCAAATTAATTCATCAGACTTGTTTTTCATCTTCTACATGCAAACTTCTATAATTAGAAAGCTAATTTAAGCCCTAAGCAACTAAACCTAATCAAACTAGGAAAGCACTAAAAGATGAATATGACATTTTAAATATAAAATTCCAACCAAATCTTCCCAAATCCGCCCAAAATAGGAAAACTGATTCAAAACATAACATAGAACCCTTAAAGGCTCAGGTCAGCCTATTTTGCATCTAATCGTGCCCGCATTAGACCCCTCCTCTTGTATCGAACTTGGCCCGAGTTCTTTGTGCCGACGTGTCTGAAAAAAGGATCTCGTCATTAGTTACCATAAAGCTCTTTGAGTCAACCTCAAAACTTTCACTTTGAGCGACCCAAATCCTTTCAGTTGAAGATTGCCGTCGTGCCTAACCGATACACCTCCTTCTGAAAGAACACCATGATGTCGTCACCGATGTTTATTATCTAGCACCTATGGATCTGGTACGAAAATCTTTGTAGTCGCTTCTGAATCTCCTCGTGGAGCCTATGGAAATACACCTCTAGAAAAGAACAATTTTGTCCCGTATGTCACATTTGTTGCCAAGTTGTCGTCATAGAGTCCCTAGTCAGCTTTTTCTCTAAGATGTACAAGGGACACAAAATCGATATCCTTTCATCAAAAAATCATCATGGCTTTAGAGGTCATCGATGGCCTGTTTTTGAAAAAGCTCCTCCCATACCTCTGTAAAACCCGTCTTCTACATAAAACTCTTTAATGCAATCCATCCCGACCACCTCCTAGCTGAACATGGCTAGCAACGAATCGCCATAACTAAATGCATAGGACACCAGGTAGGAAAAATTCATATTTGTGCACGAGCGTGTACGAAAATCTCGTAATATTCTCAATATTCAAGTGTGTCGGACAACCCTAACAACATAACCAACCACTCAAATACTTTGTGTTGTCTTAAACATTGTCTTCCACTGAGATATATAGCCGTTTCGAAGATCTACCTTGGAGAGACATCAGCCACACTCAGTTGATCTAACAAGTCATCTAGTCACAACATTGATAACCTGTGGACAATCGTGATTTTGTTAACGCACATTGGCTTATCATCTCCATAATATCCCGCTTTTCTTGTAAAGAACTTGACCGCAAGTTCTTCCGTTTCAAGTTCTCAACATTCTTTCGAAGGATTTTGTCCTCCCACAAACTAATGCAGTAGTTTGACAAGTTCGGCAAACTCGTCCCAGAAACAAAATCAACGTCATGTTAGGTGTTACACTTGGTTGGTAGCCCTACAGAAAAATCGTTCAGAAGATTATCGCAATACTCATTGAGGACCATCATCCCGCTGCTGGAATCGCTCATCACTTCATCGACTCTTCGGCCTCTCTGTCCTCCTCTACTTCCATGTCATGCACATATAAGCCTCCTTGAAGCTCGCTTTCGCTTTCTTCATAGAGAACATCAATAATGAAAAAGCATTTTCCTTCTTTTGTCAAAATTTGGTTCAAATACTTTTTGCAAGAGCTTAATAGTGTTCTTAGCCCTGTCTTTTACAAGCCGATAGATTGCATTTGTCGTGTTTTGTGCCAATCTCGGACTGTCAAGGCCTTCCTAGCAAAACATATAACAGACGTCGAGTTCATCCATCACGTCACAGTATATATTATCCCTATAGGCAACCGATAAAGAAGGAAACTATGCACCACTAAATCAACTTGATGCTCGACACTTTTTGACCGACTCGACGGAGTACAAACATAGGTGTTCTTCTGACATCAATCATGCATCTTTGACCAAATGTCAGCTGGTAATTTTCCTCTGTTGTCGTTGTCGTTGTCGATCAAGACTCTAAAATATAAATCTTCTACTGTTGATGGTACAACAGATTCAGAATAGCTTATTTTTTTACAAGGAATCATCATATCTTGGTGTTAGCACGATCTTCCTTACTACGCCATGGAACACATCTTCCTTCTTAGATTCCTCCCAACCGCTGCCACGTTGATAAGCGTCGTTGAAGTCAAACCAACCTCCGACGTGATAGTCGTCGTAAAAGTCGTTCCTCTCATAATCGCCATAGTTGACCGCATCCCAGTGCACCATCCCAATCACGATAGTATCGTAAGTCGGTCGGTTACCGCCACTATCGTCATCACAACCCCTCATGAAAAGATTATTGTACTCCTTGCTCTCGCTAGACGAATCCATACAAACCGTCCATAGACAATTATCTCGTATCAATGCGTTACCATTTCTCGGAAGATTGGAGGCGTTACTCACCCATGATGTCGTTCCTAAATCTCGAACCAGTTTGCTCGACGATTCCTAGAAACATATCGCTCGCTTAACTCGTCGGACGCGTAGATTCAATCCGCGCAAAGAGACTTCGGTGCGAATGATCGACGCAAAGAGGTCTCCATCTTCCTGCCATTCGTTAGGAAGATGTTGGCCGTAGTTGTCGTTGTTGGTTCCCGTAGTTGTCATTGTTGGTTCCAAACATGCCTCGCAATACATTGAGGCTCTGTTATCACCTAACACAATACGGAAACATCGATCGCTGAAACTATGACCCAATATACGAGGACTGCTACTTCAATTTTTAAATTTTTAAACACAAGAATCAAAAGAGAGAACTCCCATGGACATGGAGCAACTCAAAATTCATTCATCAAACTTGTTTTTTCTATTCTATATGCGATATATTTATAATAAAATACTAATGTAAGCCCTAAGCAACTAAACCTAATCAAACTAGGAAAGCAATAAAAGAAGAAGAAAAATATGACATTTAGATACAACATCCCATCCAAATCTTCCCAAATCCACCAAAAAAATAGAAAAACCGATTCTAACTATAGCATAGAACCCGAAAAGGCTAAGATCAGCCTATTTTGTAGGTCATCGTGTCCGCATCAAAATTGATCATGGGGAAAAGAAAAGTGTTGGTTGCTAAGTTAAGATATCCCACACTATTGATGACTGGATGAGAAGGATTCTTCTACGAGACCAACCCTGCAGATTTGGGATTGAGGTTTGTTGTTGTTGGACTTGTTCTTAGTTGATAACAATTCTTTTAGGACAAATAGTAGGTACCAATAGATTATATAAGAAGATTGGTTTGCAATTAAACACTTTGAACTTACTTGATTGCTACACTAGGGTATCATTGTTAACGATGTACGGGTAGCAAATTGAAAATTGGAGGTGCATGGTATTTTAGTTGCTAATTCTAATAGGTTAGACATCAACTTGGGTTCACCGGTTTTGGAGGGTTCTGAATCGACCGTTTATGAAGTGTTTAAAAAATCCTTGCTTGGTAATTTTTTGAGCCACTGATTTTAGTCGGCTCAAAAATTATCAAAACCAGTGCGGTGTAATTTTGAATGTCTTTAAGAACATCCCAAATCGGAGTGTTTCGTGGATATTCATTTTCTTTTTCTTCCATTTATATCCTTATAAAAAAATATATAACTATAATTACTAATACCCTATCATGTTTCTTCTTTCTCATCTGTTTCTCTTTAGGTCCCACCTGACGGCTATTTTCTCCAAAAGTTGAGTTTTTTATTTTATTTTGCAATCCATTTGATGTGTAGTGAATGCTTTGCTCTCAACGTCTATGACTTACTACTTGTCAAACCATTTTATGCTTGCAAGTTATATGAGTGTATAAGCGATGGTTGGGAAGGACAATGATATAAGAAAATGAATCAAGAGAAAACTAAAGTATAGAGGGAGAGAGAGACCTTCCATCCGAGCGAGAACCCGAGGCGCGCGGCGAGCGCGCGGCTGCCGAGCCAGCAGAGGCCGCAGAGGAGCGCGGCGAGCGATCCGGCCCTCCTGTCCATGGCCACGTAGAAGAGGGCGTAGACGGAGGCGAAGAGGAAGGCGAAGTTGAGGTCGAGGTCGAGGTGGGGCAGGCGGAGGAGGGGAGGGGTGTACTGGAAGAGAAGTAGGCCGGTGTAGAATATCGGCCAAACAAAGAGGGAATGGATCAGAATATTGATTGGGTCGCTGTGGTAGGCTCCGTAGAACGCAAAGTGCGTCTCCAGATCGAACAAACCCTTGCTCTTCCCCATAGAAAACCGAAACAGAGACGAGGAAGAAACACAGAGAGAGAGAGAGGGAGAGAGAGAGAGGGGGCGGCCGAAGAAGTACATATGGTATTTATTAGGGGATATTTGCTATCTGGTCAATGTATTGTGCAGTTGGTGTTTGTTATTTAATGGGCTAATTAGAGTTTTGACCCTACATTTTATTCCAGTTTAGATAAGTCACGACCAATTAGGAAATTTAGACTTAAATTTTTATTTTTTATTATATCATTTCTTTCATATTTGACAATGAAATATTACCTCTTCACACACAATATCTTGAATACCCGGAACCATGTTTAGTGCTACAAAAGTATAGGTTGTAGCCCCCTATCATCTTCGGCTCCTCGTTTTTACTCAATTATGAAATGACTCATTTTGATGGAAGCCATTTGAAGTAGACAAGAATAAGAACAAGAGGCTCGCTACCGAACTCGATGCTTTGAATAGGATCCACGGAATCAGATGCAGCAAAAAAAGAGGGCTTCGCTTCTCTCCTTTCAGTCGAGTGCATTTTTTATCATAAAAAACTAAATTTTCTATTTTTGTTTCTTTTCTATATATTTTCTCGATCAGAATAATAATAATAATAATAATACTAGTCATTTTAATCTAGTACACGCAAAAACTTGTATTTATTCATATACACTACTTCACTTTAATTTAATTTATATATTTTATATTATATAATATATAATTTTCTTTTTTTTTATGTTATCAAAATCAAACGAAAATTTTGATTTGGAGAGAGAAAGATAATACATTTATATATTCACAAAATAAAATTCTTTTTTTTTTTGGAAAGGATTCTGCCGATTTCGGGATGGTAGAATATGAAAAATAAAACAAAAATTAAAAATTCAAGTACCTAAAATTTCTAATTGGATATGTTAGGACTTAAATTATAAGCGGGTATACAGGGTCTAAAGTCTAATTAGCCCTTATTTACTTCAACACTTTTCTTCTTCATATTGTTAGATGGCATTTTGATATAATTACAAAGAGAGCACTGAAGTTTAAAAAAATTACGTAGATTTTTTTTTTTTTGATAAATTTGTAGGAAAAGAATATAGATGATCGTAGTAAAGACATTTTCATTTTTTTTAAGTCCAAAACATTCTTGGTAAATGCGTTTTCAATTTTTTTTTATTTTTTTTTTCGTCTGATGATAAAAAAATATTGAAAATTGAATATTCTCTTAGTAAGGACGTTTTCAAAAAAAAAATTTGATCTCCAGACGAAAAAAAGGCTAGAGATATATTTAACTAAGGATAGAGATACATTCTGTAGTACAAGTAGTAGCCTTTATAATTTTGTGGAGATGCACTACATTAACAATATATTGCAGTAAAAAATTTCGTCTGGAGATTAAAAAAATTTGAAAATACCCTTACTAAGGACATTTTCAAAGTATAAACGCCCTTAGTAAGGATATTTTTAGCTTCTTGTAAAAAATATTTGAAATGCCTTACCAAGGGCATTTTGGACTTAAAAATGAAAACGTCTTCTAAATGTGTTTATGTTCTCTTCCTGCAAATTTACCAAACTTTTCTCTTTCTATATAATTTTCTTAAACTTCGATGATTTAGATGAAAATTTCTGATATATTTATGTACGTGTTTGTATTTATATTGCATTTAAGGGAGATGTTTGGTAAGCAAAATATTATATAACAATGGATTCTATATTTTTCAAAATCAATTTTTTAAATTAAATTTTGTGCATAAAATTATAGTCATGTTGTAGTCTAATTTACTAGACTAAAAGATGAGAGAGAAGGAGAGATGAATTTTTAAGTGGATAAATCCTTCAAGGGTTCTTCATAAGCATATATTATAATAGTATGATGGCTTAACAATATTTGGACTCATCGGATGGACAACACTTCGTTGCTCAGATCATAACAGCTGCTAACTCTTATGTAATATATATCTCTTCTCTCCTCTCTTGTAAAAGAGAAGAACTTCAAAAATATATACGAAGAACCAATTACTTAAGCACTGGTCATATTAATTATCACTTTATTATATCGATAGATGAGAATAAGAGTAGTGCTAGAACTCCTCGAGATCAGATCCACAATCCTTAAACCAAGCAAGGACCAAAATTGCATACCTTCCTCCGAGTTGAACTATGTCCCTTATTCTATCCAACGTATAGTAAGGTGATCAAGGAAAATTAGTAAGTGCATATAAGGCCACATCTATAGGGTTTAGTCAGGTACTTAGTCAATTTAGGACAGGGTCACATCTGGGTCATACAAGTCATTTCTAAGTTTAACACATAGCATCACAATCATTTAATCAAACAAGAATATTTTTAAACCAATAAAGTGTTTAACGTATGCATGAAACAGTAAGCGCATAGCTAGGGTATCGTATGAAGTCGAGGCCGCATGGATGTCAAGGCCACATGCAATCGCGGGTCGCACATATGTCAAGGTCGCATGCAGTGGGCCGCATAGATATCAAGGCCGCATGGGTGGGGCAAGGTCCACACTTCGGGACAAGTGCCAAAGTGATGGACAATAAATATAAGTCATAAAGGTGACAAAGTGATGGATGTTACTGATGTGACATGCAATAAAGTATGTCAGAAGAACAAGATGTCACGCCCCAGTCCCAAAATACCGAGGGACCGGACGCGTGATAATGGCCAGCAGCACGCACCGATGGACAAACCCAATTTAATGGATCCACCGGGGCATACTTAAGCTGTATTACAACTATAATTAGGGTCTACTAATCTCATCCACAGAATGAATATATCAATATCAACAAAAGGAGAATAAACATCATCAACAAGTCACAAGTACATAAATCGGGGAACAAACCCAATATAAGTCTGATACAACTGTCAAGATACAAGAATAAAGATATCAACAACAATACTGAGTATGGAAACAGTATATACTCAGAAAATACCGAATAAGTCACTCGACTGCTGGATCTGGTACTGCTCCAGTGCCTGCTACTGTTCCTACTTCTGCTCCTGCTAATACTCCTGTCCTGTATATCTCTGGGTCGAACTCGTCTACTAATCCTGGGGACATAATCCGGATCCAGGTCCTCAGGGGACATAGCAAGGTACAAGAAAGCTCATGCCAAAATAAATGCAGTACAATAGATAAATGAAACAATATGGTAATTATATAACAGCTAAGTGAAAGGCAAGCTGAGAGCAGCACTAGAACTCAGGCTGAAACCACTACAAGCTCTGTGTCGGGGAGCCGGTAGCAGCGATATCATGTGGTTTGTCTAGCTCAAAGGGAGACTACAATACCGACATAATATATAATCAACATGTAGTTTGTATGACTCTCCCCACCCAATGTAATCATGCATCTCATGTCCACGACGTCTCATGTCCATGCCATACAGGATCATAACTAATGCATCCAGTCATAAAATATCTAAGCAAAGGAATAAGTCATGAAAACTGTATCCTATAAAGAATCACCATGAATATCTCAGGACGATTCTGTATCATGAATAGTGTCAGGTGTCCTGGGTATAAAGTACTTGATAAGGCAAGTACGAGAAGTATAGGGTCTCGGTATCCATCTCTAGATGACTTTACACAACACCGCGTACGGTGTTGGCACCCGACTGTAATCGGACGCTAAGTAAGTCACACGGTCCTAGGTCAAGCATGTACAATAATGTATATATCAAGGAAATAAGTAGCAAAAACTGCAGAGATTGGCAAGGTACACTTGCCTGAGGTTCCGGTTCCATTTGTAGCTCTGACTTCAGCGAGATTTGCAGGAAGTACTCCGGTTGCTGAAATAAACATCACCATCAGATCCAGAAAATATCAATCAGCTAGAAACGCCTGTCCTTGAGTTCAATTTGGACACAGGGGCAAAAATGATATTTCGGAGCAAAACGGGGTCCACATGTGGGCCGCTTTGCACCGAAATATGTGTCAGGGTCAAAGGTCTCCAAATCTGTCCAACTTAGTGTCAACAGGTCAGGAACGATGATACGAATCCAACGGAACTTCCAGAATTGGATTCCGATGAGCCGTTCTCAAAATTGCCCGTCGAGTGGAGCCTATGGGGCCCACGACACGCAATTTTGTCAACGTTCTCAAAATCAAACCAAACTTGGCTCACAGGACCAGCGTATTGCTACGAGTCCGATGGCATAAGTTTCGTCTCGATCCGACGTGTGTACACTAAGTTACAGCGAGATTCAGAAATATCGGATACGGGGCGTTGTCCGCGGATACGCATTGATTCCGGTGTGCACGCACATCCGAATCAGCTTCTGCAAAATCCTGCACGTCCGTATCAACGACGCGCACGTATCGGTGAAGACCATACGCGACCAAGTTGTCCCGTTTGGCGGGACGTACTCAGTTCCAGGATGAAACAGGGCGTTGGTTTTCCTGTTTTTGGATCGCGATTCGCCACAGGACGCGATGCACCGAGCGGTTTGCACGGGCACCGAGGGGGTCATGCAGGCTATGCGATGAACTGACGGAACAGAAATCGGGACAACGAGGAGAGAGATACGAGTACCTGAACAGGGCTTCGTTGAATGGGAAATTTGTGTCTGAGGCGACACGACACAAGGGGATACGTGTCCTAAACACTGTGTCCAAGCTAGGGCACGATCGTCGACTGCACAGAGCGCCGGGATTCACCGGAGCTTCGCCGAAGGCTGCTGGGGTATCGCCGGAGGGAGGCGGCTCGGCCGGAGCTCACTAGTGGAGACGGCGGCAGGTGATGCAGCTTCTGGAGGTATCGGCTTGGCTGGGGCGGGCTGGCCTTGGTCGGAGGAGAGCGGGCCGAGGTCGGGGGCGAGGGCTGGAGGGAGTCGGCGGGTCAGGGAAGGCCCTCGAGGGCTGGGCTAGGGCTGTTCAGGGCGGTCGGGGGAAACTCGGGCAGAGGCGGGAGAGGGTGCTGCGGGGGTGCCTGGGCGGAGGAGTCGGCGAGGGCCGCTGGTGGCGGCGAGAGGGGTCTTGGCCTAGGGCGGTGGGAGGCTGGAGGCGACTGCAGCGGCGAGGAAGGAGGGCAGCGTCTAGGGCTCCGTTGAGGTCTATGGTTTAAATAGGGTCAGGGGGAAGGAGGATGGCCGGGCGTTACGCGGAGGCGAAGGGGAAGCGGTGGCGGAGGTTACGCGAGCGGGGAGGCCGAGGGGCGCGGGCTGCCGGAGCGGCTGCTAACGGCAGCGGCGGGTGCGGGTGAACGGCTGGGGGAGATGAGAGGTTGCGGGCCGGGTTTGGGTGCTAACGGGTCGGGTTGGCAGCGGATCCGGTCCGATCCGCAAACAGGGAAGCGGGTCGGGTCGACGGGTCGGGTTTGGGTTGGACTGACGGCCCGGATCCGACCTGATAACCTTGAACCCGGTTCATCTAGACCGGGTTCGGTTCGGTTCAGGCCAAATAAACCGGGTTTATTATGGTTCAATTTGGTTTAATTTATAAAATAGTTTTTAGGGTTTTAAAAATGATTCCGGGGCCCAATAAATTCCCGGAAAATTATCCTAGGTCCAGTTTTTCATTTTACACCATAAAATATTATTTTCATAATATTTTAATATTATTAAACATCATTTAAAAATCCTTTAAATTCAAAATACCTTAGTTTTAATTAGGAAAAAAAATCTCAGAAAATTTCAGAAAATTGTGAAAAATCTAAATTAAAATTTCATGAAAATCAGGGGGTTTACAATCTACCCCCCTTAAGAGGATTGCGTCCTCACAATCAAAGAATAACCGGTCAACAGAGATGACACGGTTGCAAAATTTATTCGAAGCACATTAAGATTAAGAAAAGTCAAGATTGAGGGTTTAAACACATAGGGAAAATCATTTCCCTAAGCAATGGAAGTTATACAATTTTCAAATGTAAGAAATCTAGAAAATTACAGTTTTAGAAAACAGTTTTATCCTTTAAAAACTTATCAGGTTAACATTTCTAGGTTATTTAACAAGTTCAAAATTACTACGTTAACACTAGGTTATCAATTATTATCAATTTAAAACTGTCAGGTTAAGTCTAGGGTCACGAACCAACGGACACGAACTAAAGCAAATCTAGAGACAGATAACTACGAATCACTTACGCGCATGAGCTAATCCATTAGTCTACACGTTCTCCAAGGTCATCGTCAGGGCTTGTTCGCGTCCTTGCAGTTGATTCCTCTGCTGCTGCTGGAAGAGTGTTTATCTACTTGATCGCCTTGTTGGGTTGATTGACATCTATCTTCTTGGTTTCACTTCATCTTCCTGGGTGACCACAGCACCTTGTGGTATTCCTGCAGGAGTCTCGTTGCTTGATTGTGGTTCTATTACTCTGCATCCAAAATAAACTATAAAAGGCGCACAGGAATCAAGGCAAGATGCAAGTCAAGGAATTAATTCGAATCCGAGATAGATGTCAAGAACGATTCAAGCAAGTGGATGAGATCCTAAAAACTTATCCTATTCTTATTGCAGGCCTGTTTGGTTCCTAAGTTAAAATCGAACAATTTAGTCGTAGACCTGCATGGGCCACCACAAAAACTATGTCACACCCCAGTCCCAAAATACCGAGGGACCAGATTCGTGATAATGGCCAGCAGCACGCACCGATGGACAAACCCAATTTAATGGATCCACCGGGGCATACTTAAGCTGTATTACAACTATAATCAGGGTCTACTAATCTCATCCACAGAATGAATATATCAATATCAACAAAAGGAGAATAAACATCATCAACAAGTCATAAGTACATAAATCGGGGAATAAACCCAATATAAGTCTGATACAACTGTCAAGATACAAGAATAAAGATATCAACAACAATACTGAGTATAGAAACAGTATATACTCAGAAAATACCGTATAAGTCACTCGACTGCTGGATCTGGTACTGCTCCAGTGCCTGCTACTGTTCCTGCTTCTGCTTCTGCTAATGCTCCTGTCCTGTATATCTCTGGGTCGAACTCGTCTGCTAATCCTGGGGACATAATCCGGATCCAGGTCCTCAGGGGACATAGCAAGGTACAAGAAAGCTCATGCCAAAATAAATGCAGTACAATAGATAAATGAAATAATAGGGTAATTATATAACCAGCTAAGTGAAATGCAAGCTGAGAGCAGCACTAGAACTCAGGCTGAAACCACTACAAGCTTTGTGTCGGGGAGCCGGGTAGCAGCGATATCATGTGGTTTGTCTAGCTCAAAGGGAGACTACAACACCGGCATAATATATAATCAACCTGTAGTTTGTGTGACTCTCCCCACCCAATGTAATCATGCATCTCATGTCCACGACGTCTCATGTCCATGCCATACAGGATCATAACTAATGCATCTAGTCATAAAATATCTAAGCAAAGGAATAAGTCATGAAAACTGTATCCTATACAGAATCACCATGAATATCTTAGGACGATTCTGTATCATGAATAGTGTCAGGTGTCCTGGGTATAAAGTACTTGATAAGGCAAGTACGAGAAGTATAGGGTCTCGGTATCCATCTCTAGATGACTTTACACAACACCGCGTACGGTGTTGGCACCCGACTATAATCGGACGCTAAGTAAGTCACACGGTCCTAGGTCAAGCATGTACAATAATATATATATCAAGGAAATAAGTAGCAAAAACTGCAGAGATTGGCAAGGTACACTTGCCTGAGGTTCCGGTTCCAATTGTAGCTCTGACTTCAGCGGGATTTGCAGGAAGTACTCTGGTTGCTGAAATAAACATCACCATCAGATCCAAAAAATATCAATCAACTAGAAATGCCTGTCCTTGAGTCCAATTTGGACACAGGGACAGAAATGACCTTTCGGGGCAAAACGGGGTCCACTTGTGGGCCCTTTGCACCGAAAAATGTGTCAGGGTCAAACATCTCCAAATCTGTCCAAATTAGTGTCAACAGGTCAGGAATAATTATACGAACCCAACGGAACTTCTAGAATTGGATTTCGATGAGCCGTTCTCAAAATCGTCCGTCGAGTGGAGCCTGTGGGGCCCACGACATGCAATTTTGTCAACGTTCTCAGAGTCGAACCAAACTTGGCTCACAGGACCAGCGTATTGCTACGAGTCCGATGGCATAAGTTTCGTCTCGATCCGACGTGTATACACTAAGTTACAACGAGATTCAGAAATGTCGGATATGGGGCGTTGTCCGCGGATACGCATTGATTCCGGTGTGCACGCACATCCGAATCAGCTTCTGCGAAATCCCGCACGTCTGTATCAACGACGCGCACGTATCGGTGAAGACCGTATACGACCAAGTCGTCCCGTTTGGCGGGGCGTACTCAGTTCCGGGGTAAAACAGGGCGTTGGTTGTCCTATTTTTGGATCCCGGTTCGCGATCGCCACAGGACGCGATGCACCGAGCGGTTTGCACGGGCACCGAGGGGGTCATGCAGGCTACGCGATGCAACTGACGGAACATAAATCGGGACAACGAGGAGAGAGATACGAGTACTTGAACAGGGCTCCGCTGAATGGAAAATTCGTGTCCGAGGCGACACGACACAAGGGGATACGTGTCCTAGACACTGTGTCCAAGCTAGTGCACGATCGTCGGCTGCACAGAGCGCCGGGCTTCCCCGGAGCTTCGTCGGAGGCTGCTGGGGTGTCGTCGGAGGGAGGCGGCTCGGCCGGAGCTCACTAGTGGAGACGGCGACAGGTGATGCAGCTTCTGGAGGTGTCAGCTCGGCTGGGGCGGGCTGGCCTTGGTCGGAGGAGAGCGGGCCTTGGTCGGAGGAGAGCGGGCCGAGGTCGGGGGCGAGGGCTGGAGGGAGTCGGCGGGTCAGGGAAGGCCGGCGAGGGCTGGGCTAGGGCTGTTCAGGGCGGCCGGGGGAAACTCGGGCAGAGGCGGGAAAGGGTGCTGCGGGGGTGCCTGGGCGGAGGAGTCGGCGAGGGCCGCTGGTGGCGGCGACAGGAGTTTGGGCCTAGGGCGGTGGGAGGCTGGAGGCGGCTGCGGTGGTGAGGAAGGAGGGCAGCGTCTAGGGCTCCGGCGAGGTCTAGGGTTTAAATAGGGTCAGGGGGAAGGAGGATGGTCGGGCGTTACCCGGAGGCGAAGGGGAAGCGGTGGCGGAGGTTACGCGAGCGGGGAGGCCGAGGGGCGCGGGCTGCCGGAGCGGCGGCTAACGGCAGTGGCGGGTGCGGGTGAACGGTTGGGGGAGATGAGAGGTTGCTGGCCGGGTTTGGGTGCTAACGGGTCGGGTTGGCAGCGGATCCGGTCCGATCCGCAAACAGGGAAGCGGGTCGGGTCGACGGGTCGGGTTTGGGTTGGACTGACGGCCCGGATCCGACCCGATAACCTTGAACCCGGTTCATCTAGACCGGGTTCGGTTCGGTTCAGGCCAAATAAACCGGGTTTATTATAGTTCAATTTGGTTTAATTTATAAAATAGTTTTTAGGATTTTAAAAATGATTCCGGGGCCCAATAAATTCCCAGAAAATTACCCTAGGTCCAGTTTTTCATTTTACACCATAAAATATTATTTTTATAATATTTTAATATTATTAAACATCATTTAAAAATCCTTTATATTCAAAATACCTTAGTTTTAATTAGGAAAAAAATCTCAAAAAATTCCAAAAAATTGTAAAAAATCTAAATTAAAATTTCATAAAAATCAGGGGGTTTACACAAGACAAAATCATGAAAAGATGAGCCAAGGCAGTGCTGAGTAATGTGTTCAAAGAAAGAGAAAACGCATAGCTCGAGGCCACATGGTCGACGAGGCCGCATGCTCCTATTGGCCGCATACACACTTGGCCTCATAAAAATCTTTTGGATTTAGTAAAATTTTATTCGTTCAAGTTTTATGCATTTGGCCAAGGGATGTATGTGCAGATTTCAGTCATGCGTCCAACAAGATGGCTGCATGCTGACTTTGGAGCGAGAAGTCCAGGCTGCATGCTAAGCGTGTCGTATGGAGATCCTTCATCCCAAAACAACATGTTTCGGCCATGGAAGTTTCGAAAACTCAAGTTTTGTTCCTTCCATGGAAACCTCAAACCAAGTCCAAATCCAATAAAGTAAAGTTCTAAACTATTCAAAATCAAATGATCATCAACATAAAACAACAAGTTTTCAAAATAACAAGTTTTTAGAGATCAAAACCCAAGAAATTTAAGAACACATAAAAATCTCTAAACTCAAAAATGTAGATACTACACTAATCCATCCACCAAAAAAAAAAGACAAAGTTCTAAATCTAAGGAGAATCACATAACAAACATAAATGACTCATAAAATATATAGTTTCTCTATTTTTATACAAGGTGTACTTGCCTATGGAGGAAGAGAAAAAACCTAAGAGAGTGAATATAAAGAAAATAATGAGAAGAGAGAGAGATAGAGTGTGTGTATTGGTTTATATAGGGAGGGTTTGGATTCACTTAACCAATGGTTCAAGTCATAACCAAGCCCTGATCTCAAAATAAACCAAGAACCAACTATACTAGAAAATAGCCTTGCCTCCAACCAACCTGACAATCATGCCAGCAAGCAAGAATACTTCCCAAATACGTATATCATGAACCGAGAGTGACACCTTGAGACAGTGCGAGAACGTTATACTACGTCAAGTATAAACGTTGCATGGTAATGGTGGGATGCCCGTGCACGGGTTATGGTATTCGTAAAACGTTATGCCAGACCTGGAGCACCTGGGCAAGGCCGAAATCGTATCGGCCTAGAAGAAATTTGAGAGTTCTCTTTTAGCACAGTATAGCGAGGCATTCATGAGGGTTGCTCCCGGGCGCTGAAATGACTGTCGCATATCAAGATAGCGTGCTTTGGCACACGGTATGGCGAGACTTCCAGCGGGCTTGCTACCTTGAGTTGGAACGATCTCTCATACTCAAGTAACGTGCTTCGGTGCGGGACATATGGAGACCTCGGGTCAACTTGGATTGAGAGGATATGCCCCAATGTCATGGCATTGCAGGACCTTTAGCTGGACTCACACTCCAAGCTAATAGGGCGCGCCTTTTAATATAATGGATGCCCAATATGACCCTCATGTCATCAGTGACCTGCATATAGATAAGAGACGGTGGGCTATCAAACGTTTGAGCCAAGAGGATGAATATTGCCTTGTGTCGAGAAAGAGTGTATACATAGGCTATAGATTCATAATCGTTATTGAACGAGGCAATTTAACGTATTTTATGTATTTCATAAGCTATATAAGTATTGCTTGCTTAGTTAACGATGCAATTAAGCTTAGATATTTTAGGTGAATGAATACAATAAGTTACATACCAAATCGATCGAGAATAACATGCTTGTCCGCTTAAGTGAATTAAATGCCTATATGTGAATATGCTTTCATAACTTTAAAGTCTACATGCGAGCATGATTTACTGCTTTCGAGGTGTGCCTCAACATGAACTAAAATTAATCTAACTTCTAATAGAAAGATCACCAAATATTTTGTATGATTGCCATGATCACTTAGTGTCGGTTTAGGCAAGTGTGTTATCCTGCTCACCAGTACAAGTTGTGTACTGACCCACGTTTGTGGGCACCCTGTTTCAGGTTCTCAGGTGCGAGGCCTTATCTTGGATATACGAAGACGTGATGTATGGAATGGTGAAAATCCTTTGTAAGAAAGGGAGATCAACGAGTGTTGTAAGCAAACTTGGCATATTCAATGGGGCTATTCAAGCCTTTGTAACTGCTGTAGTTATCAACAAAGAGCTTCGCTTCGCATACTCTGAGTGTTTCATATTGACTCTATAAATCTTCCGCTGTGACTCGATATTTTCTATAAAAATCATATGTTTGATCTTCTTTCCTTATGCATTGCACAACCTAGGCACGCACGACATCATGTCCGGGAGACGATTATCAACTTTACGGAGTCGGAACGTGATAGCTTTTTGCTCCCAACATTAGATGCGATACATAATGTCTCTTTGTTGTTATCATTTTGAGTTTCAATATGGTACCCATTTCTGCGTATATCCTTGAAACTTAGCAAATTCTTGGAACTGCTTAAATATAACGCATTTTTTAAATTAATTTGAGTACCATTAGGTAACATGATGTGTGCTCTTCACCCTCAATTATATGTATTGGCCCAGTTATTGTTGACACTTTCTGCATGTCTAAAACTAAATTTGAGAAAAGACTTTTGATTCTTCAAAATCGTATCTGTTTTAGCGCTATCTACCAAAAATATATCCAAATTATTTTTTCCCTTAGTATATTCATACATTTAACATAAAGCAAAAGAAAATTTATGAACATATTTTCTAGCTTGCACAAGTATAACAAAAATAATCAAGCATACCAAATAATAATATCATATTATAGATATATTACACCTTTATATAGCATACCAAATAATCGAGCATATCATAGAGTGACTCAAAAATTCAACTCCACGTTGTTGGTAGTTGGAATATCATTTGTAACTCAATAAAAAAAAATCCATATGAAACTAAATTAAATTAAACGTTACCATGATTCCTCAACTATGGTGAGTGTTTCCTAAATATACTTTACTAAATAAAAGAAAAGTACTAATAGTATGTCAAAATAAGTCAATGATAAGGAAGCAAGAATATATGTCACATTGAAGAGTTAATTTTGTGAATTTTTTCAATTATGTCTGAATGAAGGCAACAACAATTTATTGCAGAAGTCTTACTGTGAATCATGATATGTCGACTTATCAGACATGTTAACTGTTTAGACATACTTCATCTGAACAGCTCTATTGCAGTAATAAAGGAATTACTGACTAAGTATTGCTGACTGACAAGTTATGTGTCATCATTTAAAACAAAAGGTGAAAAACATGATCATTTTTAGTATATTTACGAGATTGAGTTAATTTTGTTGTAGTAGCATTATTAGCAACAACAAGCACTATGATAACTTAACCTTCCACGGTATATTACGTTAGCAATTTAGACATAAGAAGATTATTAAAGTTAAGATATGATACATATTAAAAAATAATTCAGAGGTCTAAAATAGAACCGTGGGCAACCTAACGGTCGCCTCACTACAAGCTCATATTGTTGGAAATCAATGAAACCCCTATTACCTACTATCAAGTTACACTCCAGATGGATTATAAGTAAAGGGAATTGTCAGCTATGGAAGGATAACTGGTCAGAAGAGGTTTAATTCGGTAAATATCAAAAGATTGTAAAAAACTTCATATATGCCATAATGTGATAAAACACTATCAAATAATATTATGTCTTGTGTGTATCATATATACAACTATATGATCATTATATAATAATGTACTTTGTGTACTTTCTCATAATTCAATTCACATATACAATAATGTGATCATTATATAATAATATATTTTTGGTACTTTCTCATAATTCAATTCACATATACAACAATGTGAATTAGTACCTTGTAGAATTCACATAAAGTAACTTAATGTAATTAATTATTCATTATAAGTAAAGAAAAATTTAACATATTCTAGATTAATTTCATACTTGGGTAAAGTTCATAAGAAAGAAAAAAAATATAGCCATGATCAGTTTATACATAATCTTAAATAAATTATTATAAATTTTCTATTTTGAATGAAATTGTGAACATATTCACTACAAATTTAGATTTAAAAGTAAAAGAGAAAATATATCTAGAAAACTCATGTTCTAATCAATCTATAAACACGTAAATCAAATAAGCTTATCAAAACATGTATCTAAGTATACAAGATTAAACTTACCTCTTCAATATAAGTAATTTCTTCTTCTCTTTTCTTAAGAGAAATATTTCTCCCTTCTTCTATTCTATAGAGCAATTGTTAGACTCTAGTTGTTGAACTCGTGCCTCTCCCTCCGGGACCCTGCTGTTACCAGTAGGCCACAGTCTACGTAACTAATCAAACATAGATATGAGAATGTTAATTTTTTTTTTTCTATAGAAAGAAAATAAAAAATAAAATCCTAAAAGTAGAAAATCTTCGTCCAAACAAACCCTTAGAGCTGTGGGCACGAATATTGAGGCCCACAGTCTGGAAAGATGTTAGACTCTCCTTTTCTTTCTTCGTGAGAAAGCAAACGTCTGGAAAGAAAAATGATATTGAAAGAAGTGAGAGAGAGATAAATGGATAAATTGGGATATGGGCCATATGGCTTCAGCCATTTTCATATAAGTCCCTATGAAAGTGTTATAGGTTAGATTTTGACTCATCAGCCATTTTCAAAAGTTCCTAAAAAAGTGTAAATCCGGTGGAAACTCGGTCGGACCTATGTCAAGTATTTTCCTTTCGATTATCGGTCCGGTTTTTAAAACATTGGTAGAGATATATATCGATGAAAATTTGGGATTTTTCGTTGGTTCCATCCGCACGTTACGTTGTGGTCTGAACGATTCGTGGTGCTTAGTACAGTCGAGATTGGATGAGGACATTCGCCGTTAGCAACAAGGCTTTTAATTTGTTTGATGTTAATTTGGTTCAGGTCTGTGACGAGTTCATTCCTCTTGCTTTTCGTAGTTGCGTGAACAAAAAAAATGGGTTGATTATCAAAAAATAAGCGAAAGTTGGTTGTCAAATTAGAACAACTTTTTGTGTTTCTTTCTTTCGGAATTTTTTCTTTTTTTTAGCAACAGCCCAATATAAGCTGTACCGTACTATTACTGTCCAAGTCGAATAACACATAAATTGTGATGTGCTGTATAAAAACATTATGAAGATTGAGTCGAAGTATGAACATCGGTTGTTGCAACCTTTGGGCTTTGTTTGGTTTACCGAAAGAAAATAAATTCAAGATGAAAAAGTAAAATTTTTATCAATTTTTTTGTTGTTTGGTAAAATAAGAAAATTATTTAGCAAAAATCATTTAAAATAAAAATATTAATATTTTATAATATTCTTGTCTTTTAAAAGAAAAATAATATTATATAAAAATTTGTGTCAGTAAAATAGACAATAATACAAGACTATCTTTGTCTTAATTTTTTGCAATAAAGATTAAAATATGAGGAGATAAAATCAATTCCATGGGTTCTGATAGAAACTATTTTTCTAGATTTTTTTTTTTTCAAAAAAATACTTTTCAAAGTTATGGTTATCAAACAAATAAAAGGAACAAAATTTATTCTTCACTTCCTTAAATCCGTAAATCAAATTAGATCTCAATCCGAAAGATTGAGGCCATCGAGTGAAGGCTACACAGTCCCTTTGAGTGTATGCTCCTCCTTTCCGATTAACCTCTTTCAATATCTGAAAAGTAAAAAAAAAAAAAAAATCAGAAATAGTACAACAAACAAAACTCGTCCTTCAGCCGCTAAGAAGTAAGAAAATATCTATTTGGAAGTAATCCATGTCAAACTATTTCGCATAGATCATGTATGTATATTTAAGGATTATTTAGTTTTAGATTTGGTATAATATTTAAATTTTGTGTTTATGTTTATAAATTATTCAGAAAAGAATTTGGATCTCATTTTGATCCAGTGTCGGACTTTAGATTTTAAGGTCTGAGACGAACTATAAAAATTGTGCCATCAAAGCTTAATATTCACATAATTTATTTATTAATCGACGATGATATAATAGTATTATCAACACAAAAAAATATAAAAATTAACAAAATATAATATCGAAAATAATATATTTCATAACGAAATACTAATAAAATTGAAGATGTTCCAAACAAACAAAAAATTAAAATTATAACTTATTTTGTTGTTCAATTAATTACCTCGAAGAAACACACACAAAGAGAAAGACATCGAAAGAGGAGATTGATAACAGCGGAAAGGTAGAGAAGATTGATAGTGACAGACTGTTAGACCGACGGAAGGGGAGAGAATTTTGACAATGACTGTACCCAATTTTTTTTAATCCGACTAATTGACCTGTCTCTTGGTATTCTAATATATCACGTTTAGATATCTTATAATAAAAAAATAAAATCTTACGGGGACTAAAAGTGTTAGAACACGTTTGTTGATTTTTTTTTTTTCAAAATTAGACTTACATACATAAAATAGCATTAAAAAATTTGATATCCTCTAAAATTTTGGGTCCGAGGCAACTGTCTCCTAGAACTCATGTCAAGTCCGACCTTGTTCTGACCGTTGACTTAGGCTGACGGTCCAAAATAGAGACATAAACGTAAATTTTAAATATCATTCGAGACTCTAAAACTAAATGTAAATTTCGAATATTATGGAAACCTAAAGGAGATTTAACGTCAAGTGAACCGTCAAGACGAGATCAAACTTTCTCATGAACAATATGGAAATCAAACACAAATTTCGAATATTATACGAGATCCTAAAACTAAATAATCCTGTATTTAGTTACCAACCAACTGTACAAAAATAACTAAATTTTAATGTCTATTAGTTTTGGAGATTGGTACAGATTTTGGAGACTCGTCTCCAGCCCACCCAAAGTAGGATCTGATGAATCCAGATAAGGATAGATCGATGTCAAGTCACGTACGCAGCAGGGACCTTAAGTCCAAATAGCAAAGCTGTCAAAATTTACAAACTTCTTTATGTGCACATACGACTAGTCTTAGAAAATTAACAACTAAGAAAAGTTGAAGACTGCACTCAACTTTGGCATGCTATTCCTTAATTTTCTTCCAATGTGGTTGAAGTTTGAACATCTAGATATATGACTAAACAATAACTTCAATGAGTTTCATAAAAGCTGGTAACTGAAGAAAAAAATATATGATTGCTAATATAATAAAAGTAGAAATTCAACTTGGAACCCACAAGTAGAAAGGGTTAAAAAAAAAAATGCATTAGAAATTAATATCTTTGGTATATTTGAACCGGGTTTCTTCTACGTCTTTTATATCATAATCGTTATTCTAGAAATAGAGGCAGGTTTTTAAAATTTTACATTGGGAGCTGACCACATGAGAGAAGTCACCCTTGTGAACTGGATTTGATTCAGACAAATATATATATATATATATATATATATATATATATATATATATGAAATGTTTTATGAAGAATGAGACGTGGAGATTCGTATTTTCAATTATTGTGAAGATAATGAAGGCGGGACAAAAAACACAAAAAATTAAAGAGTGACGAAGACTGACGTACGCTAATTACAATCACATAAACATAAAGGAGAACACAAACATAAATAATTGAACTAAGAATTTTTAGTGTACAAGTTTAGCATGGTACGTACTAGTTTTAATTTAGATAGAATTATAATTGGTATTTTTTTAGATTTTTTGGATCCTGAACCGACGTCCAAGTCTGTCATGGATCATTCTTTAGAAGGATGATTTAGGTAGGCACCATCATGTCTCTTTTCAATGCTTTACAAGTTGTCCTCTCTTTCGTCGCTTTGGTTAAACACATGATTTATGACTTTTTTGTAACTTCAGCAAATATTTCTACTGCTGAATATTTTGCCTTATGAATGAAATTTTGTTGGACTCTCGTCCTTCTTCTTGGAAAAAAAAAAGGGTATGTATCTTTCGTAATTTTAATGCATAGAATGCTATTATGTCAACAAGAGTGCAAAAATATTATTACACGATCGAATCCAAAAAAAAAAAAATGAAAAACAGAAAAACCCCATCTGCTTAAAACAATACACCCATTGTTCTTTAATTCGATTAGGAAGTAAGTTGTTGAACAACCCATGAAACGTGTTCACATATGCATGTGAAGATCAAACAAGATAGAACCCATTTTTTGACTTAATTTCGAAACAAAAATAATACTTTTGAAGTGATGGTATATCTATAACCTACAAGTTTAATAGTTTTTAGGTGCGATATGAGTTGAATATAATAAATAAATACGGAAGCATATCTAAATTCATTATTTAGTTAGATAGATCTTGTAGTGAATGTCTCTTTATGCGACTCGATCTTCCAACTTGATACGATTCTTAATGACAAAGATAAATCATTTGTCTATCTCTCTTTTGATAGAGATACAGAAAATAAAAGAGAAAACTTTTTTTTTTTTTGGCGATCATAACCCCTAATATATATATATATATATATATATATATATATATATATATATATATATATTATAGGTATTTCTAATTTGATTCCTCATAAAATTAGATTTATCTCTATGGTATCTACACATTATCTCCATGACAATTATACTCTTAAGTCTAGTTTTCAATTAAATCATTTTAATTTGACTTAATTATTTAGATAGCACAATACAATTAATTTTACATGTGTAACATTTAATTATTAGATAACTCCAATCTAAGTTTCTTACTTTCTGATAAATCTGTTAGCAGTATTCTTTTGTAATTAGCCAATGAATTGCAAATATTTCTTAGCAAATGTTGGGTTACAGAGTTTACATGTTATCAAGACAACGTTGGGAAGCATCTAAATGTAATCTACCTCTCGAAAGTGACTATAAAGAAATTTTTTTTTTCTAGGAGCGATTTGGGAAGATTTTCTTTTTGTATGAAGCATTGAAAACAGTTGTTACCGAAAAGATATGAGTAGCAAACATCAGAATTCTCAATCACCATTAATTCCAAATTAGACATTTCTATATGGGATGCTATGTTCTTTAATTTTTAGATAAAACGGGGTGAAGTAGTCCTCGTCGTCAATTCCAGTTGCAAGGTTATGGTGTTCCAGATACAATGTATTGGAAAAAACAAGATCTTTTTCGTCTTTGTGAAGTGATGAGATGAGATGAGAATAAAAAAAAAATGTAAGAAAAAAAGAAGAAGAGAGATTGTACACACACAAAGATTTATCAAGGTTCAGCTAAATTTGAGCCTACGTCCTCCGTCCTTCGCCCGTCCCTTATCTCTCAAGTTGATACAACTTAACTTGAGGATCACTATCTCTCTCAAACTCATTTGAGATGGATTATAAGTGTGAGAATTACAAGTTGTGTGATTGTGTTGTGTTCAACCTTCATCATCTCCCCTCTATTTATAGGGAGGATATGTCTCTTGGGTACACCACATTCCTTGCATGAAAAAGTCTAAATGGCTGCCATTTCTTCTTCCAAGATTCATTCTTTAATCTCCCGATGCATAGAGAAAGGCAATACATCAATGTTGTATGCAAGCTGAATGCATACAGAATATGAACATGTAGGCTACTTCAGATAGTCATAACTTATTCAATTCACCTCCAAATGACCCGGTTCAAAACCTGGATAAAAGAGAACTTTTCTCTTCAACTTTTGTATTGAAGGTCGAGCCAAATAATGACCGCAACAGCTCCAAAACAGCCTCCCAAAACTGAATTTTGTCACAAAAATTGTACCCAGAAAAATGACTAAGTACTTGGCCGAATCCAACCATAGGTGACCGATTTTCATGGATCAAATACATATTGTTTTATCATGGGGATGGATCATATTCCCATAAATCTTTCCCTCCATCTTCACGAGGAGAAAATTTTCAAACAGTAGTCATACCTGCCTTCCTACGATAGAAGTCATGCTTCTCGTTTGGTAGAGGCTTCGTCATATCAGACGGAGTTTTGGTTGTATCACTCTTATTAATGTGCATCAGACGATTCTCCAAAGCATCCCAAATCCAGTGATGGCGTACAACGATGTGCTTTTTATCCTTGAGTGATATTTAGCATTTTTACTCGAGTCAATAACGCTCTACCTGTCACAATATAGAGTGTACTTCTCTTGCTTGAGAGATAAATCCTTCAAAAAAAATTTCATCCACAAGAGCTCTTTGCTAGATTCTGTAGCAGCGATATATTCAGCTTCTATGATAGATAGAGCGATACATTTTTGCAGCTTTGATTGCCATGATACGACTCCCCCTGCAAAGATAAATAAGTATGCCGATGATGACTTTCTTTTGTTCAAGTCACCTGCCATGTCAAAATCAATATAACCTTCCAAGATAGGTTTGCCATCTCCAAAACATAAAGAATATTTATAGGTTCCTCTAAGATATCTTAGGATCCACTTTACTGCTTCCAAATGTTCTTTATCAGGATTGGCAAGAAAATAACTTACCACTCCAACTGTATGTGCTATGTCGGGTCTTATACAAACCATTAAGTACATCAAACTTTCTTCTACTTATCACTTGAGGGATTTGTTGTGTACTTGGGTTAAAATGAGATGCTAGCGGTATGCTGACTGGCTTAGAGTTCAACATATTGAATCTCTCTAGAACACGTTCAATATGTATCTTTCTTGTGATAGCCACAACTTTCTCGCACTTTTGTCTCGAGAAATATTCATTACCAATATATGTTGTGCTGCTCCTAAATCATTCATTTCAAATGACTTGGTCAACTCTTTCTTCAACCAGTCAATCTTACACATCTTTTTCAACAATAAGCATATCATCAACATATAGAGAGAGAATAATGAAATCATCATCAGAGAACTTCTGGACATAAACACAATGATCTACAGATATTCTTTTGTGTCCATGGTCACGCATAAAAGAATCAAATATTTTATACCACTATCGTAGTGCCTGCTTAAGCCCGTACAAGCTCTTCTTTAATTTATAAACCAACTGTTCCTTGTCCTTTACCTTGAAACCCTTTGGCTGCTCCATATAGATTTCTTCCGCTAAATCAGCATGAAGGAATGATGTCTTCACATATAATTTCTAAACTTCAAGATCTTGAGAAGCAACAAGACCAAGAATAACCCGAATAGAAGACATTTTCACAACAGGAGAAAATATTTCTTCATAATCAATTTATTGCTTCTGACTGAAATCTTTCACTACGAGACGAGCTTTGTACTTGACTTGGCCATTTTCTTCATTCTTGATTTTGAACACTCATTTGTTTTTCAAGACTTTTCAGTTCTTTGGTAGCTCCATCAAGTCATAAATGTGGTTATTATGCAAGGAATATATCTCCTCTTGCATAACTTTCTTCCACTTGGCACGATCTTTATGAACTTGTACTTCATGGAAACTTTCATGTTCACCTGCATCTGTCACCATAGTATACGCTGAAGTAGGATATCTAGTTGAGGGTTGTCGGTCTCTCTCCAACTGTCTCAACTGAGGTGCTGGTGGTTAATCTATAAAAGGTGGTTCTGCATGTTAATGCTCCCCCTGATCAAAATTTGGGAACCTGCAATTTCTTCTTCTTTTTGTACTTCTTGAAAATTATTATTTTCTGGCATAGGAGAAAGAATGGTGTGGAGATTATATCTGGGATAATGTGAGCATTTTGTGGCTCTTCTTCTTTTTTAAAATTATCAAGTATTTTATCTTCACAAATTATAACATCCCTGCTCCTCATAATTTTCTTCTTTTTAGGATCCCACAACCTATATCCAAATTCATTATTTCTGTATCCTAAAAGATGCATGGAATGGCTTTATTATTAAATTTTGTTCTTTTCTTTTTAGGTACATGTACAAATACCTTGCACCCGAACACACGCAAGTGAAAATAGGAAATATCCTTTCCACTCCAATTCCTTTCAGGAATATCTCCATCCAAAGGAACTAAGGGGGACAAGTTTATCAAGTAGCAGGCCGTTCGTACTGCTTCAGTCCAAAATATTTTTGGTAATTTAGCCAATGATAGCATATTCCTTATCCTTTCCACAATTGTGCGGTTCATTCTTTCTGTAACCCCATTGTGTTGTGGTGTGTGGGACAGTCTTTTGGTGTCTAATAACATATTTAGAACAATAATATTCAAACATCCTTCAAGTATACTCACTACCATTATCTGTGAATACACTTCAAGAGCTTCCTGGTTTCTCTTTCAACTTTTGTATGGAAGTCTTTGAAAACTTCAAAGACTTGATCTTTGGCTTTTAGGACATACACCCACAACTTTCTAGATGCATCATATATGAAGGTCATAAAGTTGGAGGCACCACTAAAGGTTTTTATATTTATGGGTTCACACACATCCGAATAGACTGTCCAGTATGTCATTTTTATTTTTGTCATAATTTTTAACAAAAGCTACCCGTTGTTGTTTTTCAATCAAGCAATGATCATAGTGGGATAATATTGTACCTAGCATAGATGGAAGTAGTTGTCGCCTTGTGATAGTTTGTAGACATTTCTCGCTCATGTGGCCAAGCCGCTTGTCCCACAAATCCATAAAGGTACCTTCCACTTTTCCAAGTTCATCATTCTCTAAGTGAAACTGAGTCTTGTAAAGAGTGCAACACTTCTTTTCTCTCGCCAGTATAAGTGGTCCTTTGGTAAGCTTCCAACATCCTTTACAAAAGCTTCTTGTGTATCCTTCTTCATCAAACTTTCCAGTGGAGAGAAGATTGAGAGAAAGATTGGGCACAAATATAACATCTTTTAGAACCGTCTATGTTCCAAGTTTAGTTGTAACACAAATATTCCAATGCCAAGATTTTGAGAAGAGTTTTTGTTACCCATTTTTACCATTCCAAGTTTACCTTCACGAAGTGAATTAAAGTAGTACTTCCGAGGAGTAGCATGGTAGGAGGCACCATAATCAATCACCAATTCTGAGTCTTTGCAAGTGAGATTTTTACCGTCTTCTTCACATGCTGAAAAAGTACAATTTTATTGCCACTGACAACGATTGTATTTTTATTCTTTTTTTGCTTCTCATTGGTCCTTCCTTTTGTTCTAGCTTGAGCTTACGACATTTTTGTTTTATAGGTCCACTCTTTCTGCAATGATAAAAACTAATGTCCTTCCTAGCCTTTAATTTTTCTCTTAACTTGTCTCGATTTTAAGGCTGTCGACTTTTGCTCCTTCTCCTATTCTGGATGAAAAAGACATGAGAATGGGAGGACTCGGAGGTCTTTCTCCATATTTCTTCATTCAAAAGGTTGTTTGTAACTTGGTTCATGGATACAACTCCGTCAGGTGCGGAGTTACTAAGAGACACCACCAGAGTCTCCTAACTATCCGATAACAAGCTAAGCAAAAGAATGGCTTGAAGCTCATCATCCAATACCATCTTCATACCTGCAAGTTGATTAAAAATACTTTAAATTTCATTCAGATGGAATCACCTTCCTTGAACTTGAGATTGACAAGCTTCTGAATCAAGAAAACTGTATTGCCAGCGGTCTTCCTCTCGTAGAGATCTTCAAGTTTCTTCCATAAGATGTTCGTCGAAGTCTCATTTGACACATGGTGGAACACAATGTGTCATCCACCCATTGTCGAATGGTGCCGATGGTCTTCCGATCGAGCATCTTCCAAACTTCTTCTGTCATGGACTCTGGCTTGGAAGATTCACCTTCAACCGGTGCATAGAGGTCATTGCAATAAAGAAGGTCTGTCATCTTTGCCTTCAATATCATCCAATTGCGGTCATTTAAGATGATTATTTGAATACCACCGATGTGAGTCTCTATCTAAACATAATAAGATTAGCAACCTGTGCTCTGATACCACTGTTTGAAAAAATAAGACCTTTTCTGTCTTTGTGATGAGATGAGAATAAAAATAAAAATGAAAGAGAAGAGAAAATAAGAGAGATTGTACACACACAAAAGATTTATCGAGGTTTATCTTAATTTGAGCCTACATCCTCCATCCGCCCCTTCATGGCCATTTTTACTATAATCAAATGAAAGATTACAAAGGAAATTCTCTCAAGTTTGTACAACTTAACTTGAGGATCACTATCTCTCTCAAACTCACTTTTGGTGGACTATAAGCGTAAGGATTACAAGTTGTATGATTATGTTGTGTTCAACCTTCACCATCTCCCCTCTATTTATAGGGAAGATATTCCTATTGGTTATACCATATTCGTTGCATGGAGAAGTCCAAATGATAACTCTTTCTTCTTTCAAGATCCGTTCTTCCATCTCCCAATGCATGGAGATGGCAATGCATCAATGTTGTATACAAGCTAAATATATACAGAATATGAACATGTAGGCTACTTTAGATGCTCATAACTTCTCCAATTTACTTCTAAATGACTTGGTTCAAAACCCATATAAAAGAGAAAACTTTTCTCTATAACTTTCGTATTGAATACCGAGCCAAATAATGAATACAACAACTTTGAAACAGTCTCTCTGTCACACCCCAATTTCGTAGAATCGATAGTTGTCCCCCTGGCATAACGCCGTGCGTGCCTAGGTTGCGCACGCACAAGACTAAGATATTTTATATAACGAGCACATATTCATAGTACGCAGATAATTAAAATACAATATTGAAACATGGAAAAGTTCTCTTTATTGATAATGAACATCTTTTATAAACTATTGAACGAGTCGGATAATTTTTGCACTCGCTTACAAAAGAGGACACAAAATGAGATAGCCGTCCTGTATATTACATCATTTACTGAAACTTTAAAATGTTAAAGACCTTCTGGCGAAGCTATCGCCTTCCCACAGAGCTGCATAAGTTTGTGCATGAGCTCCTGGAAACTTCAAAACTACTTCTTCAAGGTACGATCAGGGCGTGCCGGTAGCTGGACTGGGTTGGAAAGTAGCTAGGGTCCTTGCAGGATCGCCTTAGTACAGGAAATCAGTTGCAACGAGGGTCAGTACATCGAAATACATTGGTGAAGGCGAGCTAACACAACTATACCAAATCATAAGTTATTTATATGAAGCATGCAAGTTATTTTGTGGTTAATCTATCCTGCCTTAGTTTATTTTACAAGCAAGCATTTGACATAGAAATTTACTTAAATGAACATGCTACCATTCGGTGACCTTTACCTTCCCGTTCGAACCACCTGTACAATACTTACCATGACCTTCCCTGCCACGAAGACATAAGTTAGCTTGCATAGTTTAAATATATATGGGGTTCACTGGCATGATACCATAATGGACAATAGTCATTGACGATGATGGTATGCAACAAAAGAATATGGTGCGCTACAAGCCATCCCGTCCAGAACAAGAGACTAAACTAGAAGTTTCATCCGGATCAGATCCGCGCCAGTGCGCCAGCAACCGTCCGCAGGAAGTATGACCTTGTGCACAAGTTGTTCGTGATTAAACGACGTCTTTGCTAAGTTATCAATTGATGAAGTTCAAGGCAACACGAGTATGAGACAAGTAGCATGGCATAATTTATTTTGCATAGTCTCCCTGAACAGTTTATTGCATAATAAGGTTTGTTCCACACATAGCACAACTATAGAAGAAGTACACATTCTAACTAAAATTAAAGCGTATGAAGAATATTTTAAATGAACTAGCATGTAACAAGGTAACCATTCATAAGTTGATTGACAAGCATAAAGTAGTCCAAGTGTATTCCTTTTTATCTTGACATCTTTTAGTTACCATGTTATCGTTTGATCAGAACAAGCAAGAAGACAAAGATTTTAGATGTGAAGACTTGAAAAAAGGGTCAACTGAATCGAATATAGCCACTCACTAGTTGGTTGGAGGAAGGAAAGGAAAGAGGTGATTCAAGACTCCGCTCGTACGATGTCTACTGTATGATCAACTGCATTGCCACGAACAGCTGATCAATACCTCTTCTACTCTTTCCAAGCTTGCAATGGAATGCAATTCAACAAACAAAAGCAATGAGATCCATCAAAACCGTTCAAGAAAATACAAAATCCAAAAACTAACTCAAAAGCACAAAAGCAACAAGACGACAGCAAAAACTAGGCAAGAAAACTTGCAGCGGAGAGGTCCCTCTTGACTCTGCCTTTAAGTCCATCATCGGGGCACGGTTTACTGAATATGGGAATCGATTCCAAAGAAGCAAATCGATAACGAGGATAAGATCTTGATTCAATCTATCCCAAATAATGAATGCAGTAACTTCAAAACTGTCTCTCTGTCACGCCCCAATTTCGTGAAATCGATAGTCGTCCCCCGAGTGTCACACCATGCGTGCCTAGGTTGTGCACGCACAAGGCCAAGATATTTTATATAACGAGCACATATTCAAAGTACGCAGATAATTGAAACACAATATTGAAATATGGAAAAGTTCTCTTTATTGATAATGAACATCTTTTACAAACTATTGAACGAGTCGGATAATTGTCGTATGGGCTTACAAAAGAGGACACAAAATGAGATAGTCGTCATATACATTACATCCTTTACTAAAACTTCAAAATGTTAAAGACCTTCTGGTGAAGCTATCGCCTTCCCACAGAGCTGCATAAGTTTGTGCACGAGCTCCTGGAAACTTTAAAACTACTTCTTCAAGGCACGATCAGGGTGTGTTGGTAGCTGGACTGGGTTGTGAAGTAGATAGGCTCCTTGCAGGATCGCCTTAGTGTAGGAAACCTGTTGCAACGAGGGTCAGTACATCAAAATACACTGGTAAAGGCGAGCTAACCCAACTATACCAAATCATAAGTTGTTTATATGAAGCATGCAAGTTATTTTATGGTCTATCTATCCTGCCTTAGTTAATTTTATAAGAAAGCATTTGATATAAAAATTTACTTAAATGAATATGCCACAATTCGGTGACCTTTACCTTTTCGTTCGAACCACCTGCACAATACTTACCATGACCTTTCCTGCCACGAAGACATAAGTTAGCTTGCATAGTTTAAATATACGTGGGGATCACTGGCATGATGCTATAATGGATAATAGTCATTGACGAGGATGGTATGCAATGAAAGAACAGGGTACGCTACAAGCTATCCCGTCCAGAACAAGAGATTAAACTAGTAGTTCCTTCCGGATCGGATTGGTGCCAGTGACCCAGGGACCGCCCGCAGGAACTATGACCTTGTGCACAAGTTGTCTGTGATCAAACGACATCTATGCTAAGTTATCAATTAATGCAGTTCAAGACAACACGAGTACAAGACAAGTAGCATGGCATGATTCATTGTGCATAGTCTTCCTGAACAGTTTATTGCATAACAAGGTGTATCCACACATAGCATAATTATTAAAGAAGTATACATTCTAACTAAAATTTAAGCATATGAAGAATATTTTAAATGAACTAGCATGCAACAAGGTAACCGTTCACAAATTGATTGACAAGCATAATGTAATCAAAGTCTATTTCTTTTTATCTTGATATCTTTTAGTTATTATGGTATTGTTTGATCGAAACAAGCAAGAAGGCAAAGATTTTAGATGTGAAGACTTGGAAGAAGGGTCAACTGAATTGAATATAGCCACTCACTAGTTAGTTGGAGGAAAAAAAGGAAAGATGTGCTTCAAGACTCTTCTCGCACGACGTCTACTGCACGATCACCTGCATTGCCACAAATAGCTGATCAATACCTCTTCTACTCTTTCCAAGCTCGTAATGGAATATAATTTAATGAGCGAAAGCAATAAAATCCATCAAAACCATTCAAGAAAACACAAAATCCAAAAACTAACTCAAAAGCACGAAAATAACAAGATGACAGCAAAAACTAGGCAAGAAAACTTGCAGTGGAGAGGTCCCTCTTGACTCTGCCTCTAAGTCCATCCTCGGGGCATGGTCCAATGAATATGAAAATCGATTCTGAAGAAGCAAATCCATAATGAGGATAAGATCTTGATTCAATCTATCTCGATCGAACGATACCAATTTGAATTTCTTAGACGCGCTCCCCGAATAGGGGGAACGGGGCACCACACTCTCAAAACTGAATATTGTCACAAAATTGCACCCCAAAAATTGGTTAAGTACTTGGTCGAACCCAACCATAGGTGACCAATTTTCATGGATCAAATCCATATTATTTCATCATAGGGATTGTTCCCTTTCCCATCATAATAGAGGATAGAATAAAAAAATTTGGTTTCTTGTTAAAACTCCCCTTGAGCTATTTATCTTGTTTGAAACTTAATTTGGGTTTCGTTGTGCCAAAATCAAACCAATTTTATGGTCTTGTAGTTGGAAAAATAATTCAGAATACCAATTTTTTTTACAAAATAAGTTTTATTTTCTTCTTGTTCTTTGTAAAGGTTTGATGATGCTTTCTTATAGTACCATAATGTTTGAAAAACTTTGTGGGTCAAATCAATAACCTTTTTTTAATTGATTTGATGGATTTTTAAAATTTCTTTATCTCCTTCCTTCCTACAAGAATTGTAACTACCGTATTTCTAGAATAGAAATACTTTTGTCATTTTAAATTATTTTAAATAATGTGTTTATATTTTATTTATATAGTATGTATGTTATATATTGTAACTATTATTATTATTGGTAAGGGAATTAGACTATTAGATTAGACATGACACTAATGGACCTAACCAACTTGACATGATAACTTAACCAATTAGTTAGACTAGTCCATTTAGACCCAATTAGTAAACCATTATCTTTAATTAGAGATTAAAATTAACCTTCATTAGGAAGATAAGCTTCTCCCACTAATTATTCCTTCATAACAACCTCAAAGGGCATTCTAGTCTTATTACATTACTTGAGAAAGGAGCATAGGGTGGCCGGCCCTATTTTGAGGAGGAAACTCTCTCTCCTCTATTCATTCATCCCATTTTAATTCCTAATTAGTGTTCTTCCCAAATAGTTTATCCCTCCACCAAATTCTTCATAAATTTCTCTCAAATTCACTCATCCTCACCATCTAAGGAGACTAGAAGCTTGAGATTGGCAAAAGCACTTGGAGAGGAGACTTTGGGGCTAGAATCTTGTGTCCTATTGTGTCCTTCTTGGCTTGTATTGAGAATCCATCTTCTAATAGATAAATTCTGAGATTACTCCTCTAATTAGCTTCTAATTGAAGTAATTAAGCATTAGGAATACACCCATGCATTAGGGCTACCCATAGAGAAAAGTTTGGACTTCTAATAATTCTTATTGTGACTGTTATATTGAGTTTGGTATCTAATTTGGGAAAAATTCGAGATTGGTGCACCGAGTGTTTGTCATTTGATTAACTAGGTCTAATTAGACTTATATTGGTAATGTGAAGCTAGCTACGTATCCATAATTGGATACGAGTAGGGTGTATTATGATACGCTATGATACAAGGGTTTATTTTGGGGGGTTTTATGCATAATAGTGTATTTCTCTATAAATTGTATTATAACTTATTAATTTAGTCATATAGAGTTATATTTGATAAGTAGGAATAATATTGTTTAAGTATTAAGAGTTTTGGCACCTTGTTTGAACGTGTATCAAGAGTATCCTACTTGTGCATATAGAAGCATAAAAAAATCTGGATCCACGCCTCCAACCACCATGCGCCCCAAGATCCACTCAGAAGAAATCAGGTCACAGAACAACTATGCTGCCCAAAAAATTAGCTACTATGTACGGACCGCTTCATAACTAGTGTTCCTGTGTGCCATCAGTGCCATGCACCACTAAGTAACTAGTGTCCACATACGCTAGCAGTTCCATATGCCACTACTCCCTCAAGCATCTATGTGTCCCAATACTGGCCACATAAAGGCCTGACACAAAGATTATGTCTGACACAAAATTCTAATAAAAAAGATTTTCTGGACGCCTAGAAGGATGTGACCATACTAAGCAACAAAAAGCTCTCGTCAGACTAATAATGACTTCTAACAGGCGTGTAGTGTCATGTGTACGAAGCCATATGCGTTCCAGATTCTATGTGTTTCATGCATCTCTATTCCCATGCGTTCCAGACTCTATGCGTTCCATGCGACTCTGGCCCCATATGTCCCAGAATCTATGCATTCTATGCATCTCTGGCCCCATGCATTCCAGACCCCATACGTTCCATGCGTCTCTGTCCCTATGCGTCCAACATGGCAGGGTTTCCTGAGACAAAATCTTTCTATTATGACTGAAGTAATTCTCTTCAACTAAATGCGGGTCACGTGTCAAGCTGACCAAGTCATGCAAACAAAAGGCGAGAACCGCTCAGATCCTAAACAATAGTAAATCTCAACAAATATCTATGTGGTAGCTCGGCTTGGACCCAACTACATCCTTTTAAGGATGAAGAACACGTGGCTGTCTGCCTATAACATGCGCCTACAGTTGCAACCATATTATGTTGAAGGAGCCTCCTTGCGGCCACCAAACAGAATCACATGTGACACTTATAGGCAATCAACATGATGGTTATAAATATGTACAACTTAGACGTTCCAATGGCTGGCTAGATTTTTTTGCTTCAGATACTATACCCCTCTATGCGAGCTACACATGTGCACACAAGCTCAAGAGAGAGAGAGAGAGAGAGATAGAGAGAAAGAGAAAGATAGAAGAGAAGAGAGCATCCCTCATTCACTCGTCGGACCGTCAACGAAGTAAAAGAGTTACTACAGTACTCGATCTCTATCTTTACATTACCCAGATAAAAAATATTATACTTAGATTTTATGTCTAGAATTTTTTTGTACTATTTTTGTTTGTTGTTAAACAAAAGTTTTCCCAAACTCAATTTACATGAAAAATAAGTTGACGACTCTGTCGGGGACATCCTTATCCTCTGATGGGAATATCGTAACACAGTCCGATGCATCGAGGCTGGGTTCAACCCAGAGGATGGTGGTTGTACGCTTCGACCAGCAAGCCTTTGAGAAAATACTCTCTATTGGCGACGCTTTTCCAAGGCTGGCAAAGCCTAAGAAGACCCACAGGACATGGGTTACAAATGCCGCTATGCCTTACCTAACTGTAGAGCATATGCTCTCCGTCTCTCACTTTGCCACAAGGGACGCACATTATGCATCCACACGAGCTGACGCCTCCTATGCGACAATCATTTTTGACAAAAAAGTGCTCAACACCTGAAGATCCGTAGGACATAGGTTATAAAGGCCGCTGTGTCTCACCCAACTACGGAGCGTGCGCTCCCTATCTCTCTTTCTGCTGCAGGGGACGCATATTATGCGTCCCCACAAGATGACGCCCTGCATACGGCAGCCTCATTGGACAAGAAAGTGCTCAACACTTGATCTTTGGCAGAGAAAAATACTACGATGCCAGGAGTTCGAGCGCTAAGACATATGGCCACATGCGGCCAGGACAGCCACAAAAGTTTCGTCTTTGACCGAATCTCACATAACGCTGACTCCACATGCCATGCTGAGAAATATGAAGATATAAACTTAGAATCTTCATACTACGCACCGTCGCATTCTAGGACGAAGAAGTCTAGGGCAATGCGAGCTTGCCAAGATCAAGCATGCTCATTCGACCGACTGTCAGCATGCGCAGCTAACTATGCGTGCCTATAACAAAAATTTGTATAAAATCGTCCCATGTGTCCAGCCCGTAATGGCAATTGGACAGAGTCAATCTAGAGAGTCTTCCATTAACAACCTGGGGCAAGTTCTTGTACGAACCCCAGGTCAGAAATAAAAGTTAACACCTACACACCCATGTACTCGGTTTACCCGGGCTCATAAGAAGGGTGCAAAGGTGAATCTGCCCTCGCTTGACTTATGCAATATGATCAATCACAAGCGCGAAGTAAGATAATTAACTACGACATATGAAGTATCCTCCCCAGGGCATCACTATGCCAATATTATCATCAACTGTTGCTGTAACAAACCAGCAGTACCTACAAACATGCAGTCAATATTCCAGTGATTGCAACCAAAAGTACCCACCCGACTACAACCTGGAGAAATGGTGAAAGTACTAGAGGCAGAGGAGCTGTCCTTTATCTCATGTTATTCTGCTCAAAAGGCCCCCTCCATGAGGGCAGGTCAGAAGTCCAGCACCTCCAGTCCATCGCTCTCGGCTAATGAGTTAATAAGACGGATTCAAGGAGGATAGGAAGAGGAACCCATGGAAGGTGTTTTCCTGGGTACCCGCTCAAAGAAGAAGCTGCCTGCCACCGGGGGTAGTTCTTCCTCAGGACTTCACATAGCTACGCAAGTTGGGGGTTGTAATCTCCCAGACCTCTATGACAATCTAGCGTTCCGAGAAGACGATAATTTCCAAGGAACAGAGGATGGGATCCCTAGGGGTCTCCACCCTCATTAAGATGACGTAGCTTCCTACGCTGGGGGTAGTGTTCTCTCCGAGTCTAAAGAGGATTCGAAACTACCAACTTTCTCGAATGACTATTTACTGCAAGAGTCCGAGACAGAAAGTGCAATGTTAATGTAGGCCTTGACCCAGACAATGCTGGAGAATAAGGCGAATATAGCCTCACAACCAGCAAGGACCTCTGGTCAAGCAATCTTGGACCCCGGGGCAAACTGGGATTCAAATGCAACCGCTCCACCTGCTGGCGGTAATGATCCCCTGTCCGGATCATCTGACCCTTTCGTAGTCGATGAAGCCCGGGAAGAAATGCGGGATATACGAGAACTCCGAGGACGCCTAAACTCAATGGGAAATTAAGACTCATTACGCGAGCTTAGGATTTAATAACCGTATTCCCTCGAGTGGAGATACGTACCATACCTGCCCAAGTACATGCCTTTTAACTTGACTTTATTTTATAGGAAGACAGCTCCCTGTTAATTCATGAGTTACTTTGAGACAGCAAAGGGGCATCTGCCTCGCAACGATGCCCTCTTAAATAAGCTCTTTGTCAGAGCATTATCTGGAATAGCTTTCGATTGGTTCTGCAACCTTCAGGACAACTGTATTTCGTCGTTCGATGATCTCAAAGTTCTTTTACTTGTTCGGTTCTACGATGGAGGAAATGACATGAGGATGTCCTTTTTAATAGATATCACACAAAGGGAGAAAGAGTCGATGCAGAAATATATTGAGCGGTACAAGCAGGAGGCGCTAAAGTTACCCTTCGGTAACCCTGAGTCCACGTTGATGGACACATGTCGGAGAAATCTCCTTCCCACAGTCAGACTCTGGATGGGGGACTCAATTTAAAGACTGGAAAATATTAATCATAAATGATGTCCATGCTGAAAAAAATAAAAGGACGTCCGCCTCTTGGGAATACAGATCCCTGTCGTTGATGATAGAGAAAAATACTGGTACAACAACAACAACAACAACAACAACAACAACAACAACAACTTTAATAGCACCCGAGATGGTGAGGGGAAGTAGGCTCTTGTCGCCAATAAAACTAATAAGCCCAAGCAAAAGCCCACAGAGGATCCAAAACTGGAGGAGACTTATTCCTTCAAAGATGATGATGTCATGGCCATCTTTGACGTGCTAACGAAGGGAAAAAAGTTTTGGCTCCCCGACGTCAAATACCCTGTCTGTGCCTGAGCTACCTAGTAGAGACAAACATCGACTCTCAAGATTGGAGACTTCTATTCATCGACTACGTAGTCTTTAAAATTTTTTCCGAGAACCCAAATGAAGCCACTTCCATCAGAAGACGTTCTCTCATGTTCTATTTTGATACGGCTACTAAAATATTATATTGTCGTTCCTACAATGGTCTTCTGTTAAAATGCCTAACGAATGCAAAAGTGAAGCAGGCTCTCCGCGAGTCTCACGATGGGGTTTGGGTGCCCATAAACCCAAACCCAAGCTACAAGTACATCTTCAGAGAATGGGTTACTATTGACTGACAATGGTAGCAGAGGATGTTGACTTTGCAAGGAAGTGCCAAGCGTGCCAAGTCCATACAGACTTTATCCACTAGTCCTCAAAATTACTACACCCAACGGTAGCATCTTGGTCGTTTGAAGTATGGAGAATGGAAATTATCGGACCAATTAGTCCACCTTCTTCTAGGGGACATCAGTTCATCTTGGCTATCACTGACTGCTTCTCCAAATGGACGGAAGCCATTCTACTCGTTGAAGTCAAAAAATTAAATGTGATAAGCTTTGTCAAGCATCACGCCATATACCGCTTCGGCTTGCCACGAAGGATCATCCACGACAATGGTCCACAGTTTGCAAGTCATACTTTTTACCAATTTTTTGACAAGAATCGAATCCAGAATATAGCCTCGACTGCCTACAACCCAGTAGCAAATGGTCTGGTGGAAGCATTCAACAAGACCATCATAAATCTACTCAAGAAGTTTATGTCATCCAATAAGTGCTACTGGAATAAGAAGTTGGGTGAATGTCTCTGGGCCTATTGCACAATGGTTTAGACTCCTACTTGCAGTACGCCATTCTTCTTAGTCTACGGGAGCGAAGCGGTCCTCCCATTCGAGATCCAAATCTTCTCACTCTGAGTGGCCCTCTCCAACAAGTTGACTGTCGACGACAATCATCGCTGACGACTATAAGAGTTAGAAGCACTTGAAGGAAAATGCCTCTTGGCTCAACAACCCATTGAGATGTACCAAGCACCGCTCTCAGTAGCCTTCAACAAACGGGTCAAAAAGATGACTTGCCAAGTGGGTAACCTCGTCTTGACAGTGAGAAGACCAATGGCTATAACCCACAAGATGGCCGGTAAATTCCAACCAAAATGGGAGGGCCCATTCATTATGGAGTCCTTGTTCTCCAACGGTGCCGACCGGCTCGTAAAACCTAATGGCGAATTGATCATGATGCCTATCAATGACAAGTTCTTCAAAAAATACTGTCTAAGCCAGACTTGTACTCCCTTACTATCACCGGGACAACCAAAATATATAGTGTACGATCCCCGTTGTTCATCCCAGCAAGGGTGTAAGCACAATATGCACTTCCCTTGCTACAAAAGTTGGATGAAAGTTATTGTCTGTATTCAAGAACCCTGAATATGCAACATAAAGTGTATCCTAAAAAAGCTTCCCAATGGAGCCACCTTCAGGTCTATCCACACTTTCAGATAGATTAATCATAATCAGTTTCTTTGGGCATTCGTTCATGTCCACATCACCTCTGAACTACTCTCTTAACCGATTATCCTAGTAGGGTTTTCCATGACCATATTACCTCTGAGCAAACCTCTCTGTATGACTATTAATTGTCACATCCATAATACCTCTGACATTGATCATCATCTATACTTATCACATATACTTAACTCTAAGTATGTCAGCAGTGTTAAGTCCAAAAAATCTTCCATGTCCATATCACCTCTGGCATTACTTGCACTCAGATGCAGAAGAAGTAATGAGTCCATAAAATTTATCACGTCCATATCACATCTGATAGGATTTTGTTTTGAACTTATTACTCGCACTCTAGTGCGCAAGAAGTAATAGGTCTACCAAAGATCCCTAGTGGGATTTTCTCAACAAAAGCAAATAGTTTACGTCCATATTACCTCTGAACTATGAGCTGCCCATTTTTCCATCCAAAGAAAATAGCGATGTCTATATTACCTCTGGCTCATTTTCTTTTCCTTCCACAAAAATACCATGATCGTACCTAACCTCTCGGTACGACTATCGATTAGCTCACGTCCATGTTACCTCTAAGATATCATCCTTACATCCTCCCCAATATGATTTTCCATGTCCATATTACCTCTGAGAAAACCTTACTGTATGACCATTGATTATCACGTCCATATTACCTCTAATTTTGATCGTCGTATAAACTTATCACCCGTACTTAACTCTAAGTACGCCAGCGGTGGTAAGTCCATAAAACCTATCATGTTTATATCACCTATGATAGGATTTTTTGCTTCGAACTTATTACTTACACCCAAGTGCGCAAAAGGTAATAAGGTCCACCAAAAAGTCCTCCAGTGGGACGTCCTTAACAAACTAGGATATTATACTATGTCCATATTACCTCTAGTACAATACCCAAAGTCCACAAACCAATTCTCTCATATAATTATCTTAAAATAATCATGTCCATATTACCTCTAAATTATTTTCTCACAAAAAGTATGATTTCCCATAAAGCCCCATCTCTGCCATGTCTATATCACCTCTGAGCAGACATGTATTGGGATACCAGATCAAAGTATTCCTGACCGCTTCATAACTAGTGTTCCCGTGTGCCATCAGTCTCGTGCACCACTAAGTAACTAGTGTCAGCATACGAAAGCAGTGCCATGCACCACTACTCCCTCAAGCATCCCTGCTCCCCAATACTGGCGACATAAAGGCCTGATACAAAGATTATGTCTGACACAGAATCCTGACAAAAATAATTCTCTGGATGCCTCGAAGGATGTAAGTATAGTAAGCGACAATAAGCTCTCGTTAGACTAATAATGACTTCTGAAAGGCGTACAATACAATGTGTACGAAGCCACATGTGTCCCAGACTCCATGCGTTTCATGCGTCTATAGCCCCATACTTTCCAGAATATATGCGTTCCATGCGAATCTAGTCCCATGCGTCCCAGAGTCTATGCGTTCCATGCATCTCTGGCCCTATGCGTTTCAGACCTCATGCGTCACTAGTCCTATGCGTACAACGTGGCAGGGTTCCCTGAGACAAAATCTTTCTGTTGTGACTGAAGTGATTCTCTCCAACTAAATATGGGCCACATGTTAATCTGACCAAGTCATGCAAAGAAAAGACGAGAACCGTCCAGATCCTCAGAACAGGAAATTCTAACAAACGTCCATATGACAGCTCAGCCTGGACCTAACTACATCCTGTTAAAGGTGAAGAACACGTGGCCATCTACCTAAAACATGCGCCTACAGTTGTAATCGCATTATATTGATGGAATCCCCTTGCGGCCACCAAAAAGAAGCACATGCGGCACCTATAGCCCATCAACATGATGGCTATAAATAGGAGCAACTTAGATGTTCCAATGGCTGGCTGGTTTTTTCTGCTTCAGAGACTATACTCCTCCAGGCGAGCTATGTACGTTTATACAAGCTCAAGAGAGAGAGAGAGAGAGAGAGAGAGAGAGAGAGAGAGAGAGAGAGAGAGAGAGAGAGAGAGCATCTCACATTCACTCGTCGGACCATCAACGGAGTAAAAGAGTCGCTGCAGTACTCGATCTCCATCGTTACATTACCCAGATAAAAAATATTGTACTTAGATTTTTTGTCTAGGATTTTTTTTACTCTTTTGTTTGTTATTAATCGAAAGATTTCCCAAACTCAATTTACATAAAAAATAGTGCATTATAGGTGTATGATAAAATTACATTGGTATGGTGAGAGTGTGTTTACTTATAGCATTATATAGATAATTATATATAGTGTATTGAAAAGTGTGTATACATTAGATAGTACTTGGTGTGGTGTGTTGTCATGTGTACTTCAAGTATTTATGGCAAGTACAAGAGAATCTGTGCCAGGTTGCAAGTGTGAGGTTTAATCGAACATTTAGGACTGCGTTGTAGGCTAGAGTGGGGATAAATACATGTGTAGGCATGAGTGAGAAGGTTGCCTGTGTCATTCCGGGTAGACTATATGGTATTCTTTGAAGGTTGATGGCAGTGAGGGTTGTGTTAATTGTTATATCAGGTAAGTATCAAGGGTTGGGGCAGTGAGTGTAGTAGGAGTTTAACTGTAGGTTTATGCCTGGAGATGCATGGAGGGGTAGCAACAACAAGCACTGGAGATTACTGAATGAGTCTGCATTGCTACATGCTTGCAAGTGGGTTACAATATCTGTTGGGGGAAGATACTTGTATCAGCACAGGAGGAGAGCCAAGGGAGTTTCAATGGGGTGTATCTACCCATGTGCTTAGACATAAGGGGGGAACATATAAGGTAGCAGTGCTGCTGCTGATATATGTTATTATTGTTGTTTGGTATTGGGGTAATATTAGGATATGAGTTAGAAATAAGTTATTATTTATGAGTTACTAGAGTAGTGGTTATAGGGTAAATTAGGGGTAGTATCATAGTGAGTACCTTGGTATCAAAAAATACCAAGTGTGGGTAAGTGAAGGTGTTGGAGGTAGTGTTTAATATAGGTTATTATTAAGGTATAGCCTTTATACTAAGATATGGGTAAGTGATTATGAGGGTGTGCTAGGGGTGTAGGAAGTGATGGTACCAATGTGCAAGTGAGATAAGGGTAGTATTAACTAGAAAGTGATAGAGGGGACCTGGGTACAATGTGCAGGCCAGCAAGGTAGGGGCAATAATGTGAGTATTGGGAGTTTATGGGAGTTTAGTACACTATTGGCAACTGTCCATATTAGAGTGTATATCAGTAGCACCAAGTACTTCCTATAGATGGATAGTGTACCATGTGTACCCATTTGGTATTCATCAGAGGTATTATAGTTGGGTTGCAACAATTGACAACTGCAAACATAGCAGCAAGTTGGGTAGCTGTGCACTGCACTTGGGGCTAAAATTTGGGGTATCAGTAGCCAGATTGCAAGCATGCCTGTATACAATTAAGGGGTTAATTGTTCAGCTATTGAGGAGTATAGAAGCATAAAAAATCATGCAGGCCACATAGCAGCCATTCCCCTTCAAAAATGCAACCAAGCCACAGAGAAGCTACATGCGTCCTGAACAAAAAAGTCGTAGAGGAGTCATGCGTCCAGATCAACCAAAGATCTAGAAGCCGCATAGTATACTCTATTCTGCCTGAACGACCACAGAGCAGGGAGGTCGCATAAAACTCCCCTCATATAATATTCTATGACTGTCAGACTCTGATACATCACTCATCACACTGAGATGCTTCGAGACTCGTAAAAATGATAGCTCATAATAGACAAAAACTCACATCAACTCATTGATGGCCTCGACAGATATGTCATACCACGTGGCCATTCATATGTAGCCACATACCCATGTGGTCTCGTCATTATGTGGCCAAAGTGTCTATCCGACCAAGGCTAGACGAGATCTTGTATTCGGCTGTATACCTATGTGGCCTCGTCAACATGCGGCCAAAGTGTCTATCCGACCAAGGCCAGACCAGAGCTTTCATGTGTTGGCCCAATATTAAAGTTAAGTTTTTGAATATGGCTAATCGATTAAGTTTAACATTATGATAATTGTGCAATCACTATAGTAACTTGTAACTTCTACTTAAACTCAGCATTGTCCATATCTGATCTTATATGTTATCATATTTGCTTCTATATATTGATTTATTCATCTAACATGTATTTGCAGAAAAATAATGGACATATACAGTAAAAAAAGATAATGAGCCAGAGACGACATTATACCAGAAGATTTTGTCCAACCGCCTACGACTTATCCGGAGCCTCGCACTCGGGGGTTCCACTGCCCGGTTAGCGGACGGGGGTCGAGAGGGCAATGCCCCTCGTTGGGGTTCGGGGACAAAACCCCTGAAAGGTACTCAGATTTCCAGATCTGGTTATCTTTGGACAATTGCCGTCAAGGGAAAATGCATCTTCAAGTCAGCGGATACTTCAGAAGATTGGCGTCATCAAGTGCTTTAGTGTTTTTATCTTTTATTCCATATTTTATATTTTGTTTATAGGACCAAATGTAAATTGGGTTCATGTTGGCACTAGGAAGCTCAAACCCATATTAAACCAGAACCTAGTCCACTCAAAATAGCCTGAACTAAACCAAACCTGGACCCAATATTCTGGAAATAGACCAACAGAGTTCGGACCAAACTCGGGCCAAACTCGGGCACCCTAAGACCCAGTTTGCAACATTACTCTGTGAGACCAGGATTCTAACATTCGAATTTCTGAACGTTGGGCATCCGAACTAGGCCCAAACTCGGTTCAAAATAATACTATAAATAGAGATTGAATTCCATATTTTAATATAACTCATTCATTCACTCACTTTTATATCTCTATCTTTCTGAGCTATAAGTCTTCTTCATTTCCAATATCAACTCCCAGCCTTCTAGTGCCAACGCGATTCTAATTTAAAAGTCTGATCGAGTTATAAAAAGCTTGGTTTGTTAAGTTCTTTATTGTTTGAAGTCAGCATGCCCTTCAGATCAAACGTACGTGTGAAGTCTTTTGAGCATTCGGATCAAATCTCGATGTTAAAAGAATTTTGTAAGCATTCAGATCAAATCTTGTGATTCACTATTAGTGATTATAGTGGATACAACTCCGAGTAAGAGTTCTCCGGTCTAGACTAGTCCTCTCAGAGGAAAACCAGGATAAAATTGAGGTATTTGCGTTTGGTCTTCTCGACTCTTACTTTATTGTATTATTATTATTATATCTATTGGTACATAAACTGCCTTTACATAGCTTAATTGTCATGCCCCAGTCCCAAAATACGTAGGACTAGGAATACATAAGCATGCTAGCCGTATGTATATGACAACTCTAATATATGGATACCATAATACACACATACGCTGTAATATGAATGTTAACTCACATATGGTATATAATTATCATAAGTCACAGGGCATAACTAAATCTCATCTACAAAATCAAATAAAAATAAATAATCAATCTACTATATAACTGAATCTCAATATGAAGTATCAAAGAATGATAGTCGGGTGGAAACAAATCCACTGCCAAACTAGAATATAAGGAAAACCACATAAGAACATCTAATGAACCATGAGACTCGAAGGGATGACCTCCTCGAAAGAGATAAGTAGCAAGTCCTGATCTATGCTCCTGCGAATAGTTAAGATCGTCTACACCTGGAAAGGGACCAGGTCCTCAGAGGGACGTAACAAGATATATAAAAGCATGCCAATTGAATACAGTAAACATGCATAATAGGCAAAATATATATAAGTACGCTGTATAAGATAATCTATATGAATATGCATAATGAGGATAACTTTTCAACGTATGGGCATGGGTAGGCTACTCTATCTAATCTCATAACTCACACACACATCAGGAATATCAGAAATCGACATACCTCAAAGGTAGCGACCAGCGCGATATCAGAAATCGACATACCTCGAGGGTAGCGACCAGTGTGACATAACTACCGTAGTGCGTGGTAGTTACTACGGTTTACCAAAGTGGTTATAGCCCATACGCCTATTGATTGTTCTTCCCTCCCATGATACTATGTATCAAGTGCGTGTCAACATATATAATATATAATTATAATTGAAAAAATACACATACAATGAATATATAAAAATATAATAAGCATACAAAGTAATGTAAGTAATTTGGCAAGGTATCTTACCTAGTATGAAAAAAAGGATGAAGTCCCAACTCAAGGCGTTGTCCGATCTACCCGTCACATAAATTAAACAAGTTAGGTTACAAAAGTGGGTGAATAATTTTCTCCATTTTAATCTATTTTAATTCAAAATAAAATAACCTAAAATAGTATTTTAATCTTATTATAATCTAATTTTATTGTTAAACCCTAATTTTGGTCCAAAGAAAGTCAACTTTACGAATTTGTGATCCGTGACACACAAATCGAGGCAATCCGTTGACCAAAAAGTCAACCGACTCAAATCCTGGATTTGTATGTGGAATTCTATAGATTTTAATGCTACATGAATATCAGAATCAATGGTTTCATAAAATCATAAGTCGAAAAAGAGTTATGTCCATAAGGGCGCATAAATGACAGTTTTCGGTGGTTTCCTATTTATGTCTACGTTGCACAAATTTTATAGTAGATTAAACTTACATGTTAAATTATGGAAAAATAATTTTATGGAAGTTCATCATGTCAGATTTCTGAAACTTTAAACTGTTCGTAATTCCGAACTCGGGATCTCCCAAAACCTCGAAAATACGAAAACGCGTCTGATTTCGGACAACTGACACTTTTAGAATTTTTTGAAAAATAGGTTCATAAATTATTAAAATAATTTAATATTCAGAAAACTAACCTTGATATAGTTCTAACAAAAAAATGGAGCATGTTTGGAGTCCGGAGCTAGGAGATATCATCTTTTTAAGTCATCATAACTATTAGAAAATGAGGCTGAATTTATGACAAATTTTTACTGTTTTTGGACGAAAAAGAGAGGAGTTTGGGGAAGAAAATTATGAAAAATAGTTTATTCCATAAGTCTAATATATATTTATAATTGTGGAGACTACTTAATTGAATATGACTAGGATTTGCTAATTTGGATATGATTATGATGAGTTTAAATAAGGATAGGATATGCATGAAGTTGCTTTCCTAGTAGGTCATGATTTGAATTAATTTAAAATAGAGTTTAAGTTTATCTCAATAATTTATAATCTTAAATAAAATTAAAGATAATACAAATAATTTATATATAATCTTATTAATATCTATTAACACTAAAATAACATCTATCTAATATTAAGACTATATATATCCAAATAAATTTCTTAAATTCTAAATAAATTACAAAAAATATAATTAAATATTTTAACCTAAAATAAATATTTGGTAGGAACAATATGCAAGTATGGTCTCACAGTAAATCAGGAAAGTCCTACAAATTTATGTTTTCTATGTTTTAATTACCCAAATATTCTAGAAAAATCTCTAAAATCTAAAATAGTCTAAAAATAATTCTAAATAAATATTTATATAAGTAAATATATCAAGAAATTTATTTTTTTATTAACTAAGATAATACCCTAAAAAATTTAATATTTAAAATAATCTATAATAAATATAATAATATAAAATACACACAAAATACCTATTTTGGTTGAGGGGGTTTACATTAATCTTTAATTAGGGTTTATTATTTTTGCTGCACACACGCACTCTATTCACCCCCTCTATAGTTGTACTAATGGTACAATATATGACCATAATGTCGTGCGACCAGAGTGTCCATACGACCAAGGCCAAACGAGAGCACGTATGCGGCTACGACGATATACCACCAAGACGTTATGCAGCTCTCGACTTACAGGATCTTTCTATTATAACCAAAACTAATTTCTCGCACAATCAGTTCTGACAATGTGTCCAGCTTTCCAAGTCACGTAGGCAACAACCTCGAGATCTCTTCAATAATATATCGTAACCAAGACTATGTGGTAGCTTGTCCGTGGCATACGACTGCACTTACAACCTTATTCTATTGAAGGAGTCCTACGCTTACACCAAACAGAGGCATATGCGTCACTTATAGTCCATTAGCAGGATGGTTATAAATAGCAAGACTAGCATGCCCTACAACCGCCCGACCCCAGTCAGCTACGTATGTGTACACAAGCTCAGGAGAGAGAAGAGAAGAGAGCATCCTTATTCCCTTATCAGATCGTCAATGGAGTAAAGGAGACACTGCCTTGCTCAAGCTCCATCGTCACTATCCAGATCAAAATATTGTACTTTTATTTTCTTCTTAGGATCTCTTTATACTTCTTTGTCTGTTATTTCATCGTTCAAAACTTGTAATAGCTCGACAAGTAGTAGTAGAGAGGGTAAGTGTTCAATTGTAGAGGGCCCTATAGGTTTGAGTGACCTGATACTATGGTATTAGTGTAGATGTCATAGTATAGAGAAGTAATGTGTTGTGTTGATGTCTAGTTAAGTATTAGAGTTAAGTATTAGTGTAGATAGTGGCATTGTCACGCCCCAGTCCCAAAATACATAGGACTAGAACACGTAAGCATGCCAGCCGCATGGATATGGCAACTCCAATATATATAAACCATAACCCATACGTACGCTGTAATATGAATATCAAATTCATAAGTGGTATAAAATGTATCACAAGTCACAGGGTACAACCTAAATCTCATCCACAGAAAATTAATATAAATAAATAACCAACGTCTATATAACTAGATCTCAATAAGAAGTATCTAAAGATAACAATCGGATGAAAACAAATCCACTACCAACTCGAATATAAGAGAAAATATAATATAGGTACAACACCAAATAAACACTAGGCCCGAAGAGTAAACCTCCTCAACGATAAGTAGCAAGTCCGAATCTGCGCTTCTGTGAATACTCGTGAACATCTACACCTGGAAAGGGACCAGGTCCTCAGAGGGACGTAACAAGATACATAGAAGCATGCCAATTTGAATACAGTAAACATGTATAATATTTGAAAATAAATAAGTATGCTGTACAAGACAATCTATATGAATGCAAATGAGGATAACTTTTCGACGTATGAGCAAGGGTAGGCTACTCGATCTACCTCACAACTCACACACTCGTCCGTGGATATCAGAAATCGACATACCACGGGGGTAGCGACCAGCGAGACTCCAGAAATATACTAAGCATGCAAAATACTGTAAGTAATTCGGCAAGATATCTTGCCTGATCTGAAAAAGAATGAAGTCCCAACTCAAGGCGTCGTCCGATCTACCCGTCACATAAATTAAATAAGTTAGGTTACAAAAGTGGGTGAATAGGTCCTCCATTTTAATCTATTTTAATTCAGAATAAAATAACCTAAAATAGTATTTTAATCTTATTATAATCTAATTTTATTATTAAGCTCTAATTTTGGTCCAAAAAAGTCAACTTTAAGGATTTGTGATCCGTGGTACACAAATCGAGACAATCCGTTGACCAAAAAGTCAACCGACTCAAATCCTAGATTTGTATATGGAATCCTATATATTTCAATGCTACATGAACACTGGAATAGACGGTTTCATAAAATCATAAGTCAGTAAAGAGTTATGGCCACAAGGGCGCACAAATGATAGTTTTTGGTGGTTTCCTATTTACGTCTATGTTGCACAAATTTTACAGTAGAATAAACTTATATTTTAAATTCTGTAAAAATAATTTTTTGGAAGTTCATCATGTCAGCTTTTCGATTTGTAATTCCGAATTCGGGATCTCCCGAAATCTCGAAAATAGCAAAACGCGTCTGATTTTGGACAGCTAGCACTTTTAGAATTTTTTGGAAAAATAGGTTATGAAATTATTAAAATAATTTATATATTCAGAAAACTAACCTTGATAAGGTTCTAACAAAAAAAATTAGAGCGCGTTTGGAGTCCGAAACTAGGAGATATCATCTTTTTAAGTCGTCATAACATACTAGAAAATATGCTGAATTTATGACGAATTTTGACTCTTTTTGGACGAAAAAGAGGTAAATTTGGGGAAGAAAAATATGAAGGATGAGGTGTTTATAATGGTGGAGACTATTTAATTGAACCTAATTTGAATATGAATAGGATCAGTTTAAATAAGGATAGGATATGCATGAAGTTGCTTTCCTAGTAGGCTCAGGATTTGAAATAATTTAAAAATAGAGTTTAAGTTTATCTCAATAATTTATTATCTTAAATAGAATTAAAGATAATACGTAAATAATTTATATATAATCTTATTAATATCTATTAATACTAAATTAACATCTATCTAATATTAAGACTATATATAACCAAATAAATCCTAATTAATTTCAAAAATCTAAATAAATTTCTTAAATTCTAAATAAATTATAAAAAAAATATAATTAAATATTTTAACCTAAAATAAATATTTGGTAGGAATAACATGCAAGTATGGTCTCAAAGTAAATCATAGAAGTCCTAGAAATTTACGTTCCATATGTTTTAATTACCTAAAAATTGTAGAAAAATCTTCAAAAATCTAAAATAACCTAAAAATGATTCTAAATAAATATTTATATAAGTAAATATATCAAGAAATTTATTTGCTAATTAACTAAGAGAATACTCTAAAGAAATTTAATATCTAAATATAATAATATAAAATATACACAAAATATCTATTTTGGGTGAGGGGGTTTACAGGCATGTTGGGTATCAAGCCAAAGTAATGGGTAAGGGTTTCAAGTAATGTAATATGTTGGGATATTAGGTAAAGATATTAGGCTAGGTATCGATAATATTATGATAACTGAGTTAGGATACTCCAAGTTATTAATTATATAGAGTCTATATTATATTGTATATACTATAGTGTATTAGCTAGTATTAGTTAATATAGCTAGTCTTTACTAGTATTAAATAAAATACCTTAGATTAGTATGAACCTAGATTCACGGTATGGACCTAGTATGACCTAGTTTGACTACTACGACCTAGAAATAGCCTAAAAATCGTATTTTTAACTCATTTTAGTTTATTTATCACTCATTATACCAAATGACATAGAATTTCATATATAGGTAACTTTGACTCCAGTCCAGACACAGATTGGTATTGTCAGCTCAGGCCCTCAGGCGAGTACATTCTCTGATAGTTTTCATTATTTGATAATTACTATAATACAAGCCACGGAGGAAGATAGGACTGACCCAGGTCTTCCACTGTCATATTAAATATGTTTATCGGCGAGGAAGGGCCTGTCAAATAAAAGAAATCAGTGAGCAAATTCACCCAAATGACAAAGAATTGAAGCCAGAAAACCTAATCTTCTGAGAAACGGTGAAACAATAAACCTGGGTGAGGTATCGGAGTCGGCGGTTCCGTCGGTGCGGACAAGGCCGTCCCCAAGGTGCCCATGTCTCCAACCGAGGGGTCAGCCAAGAAAGCATCTCCTTCCTCATCGAAATTTTCTACCGTCTCAATGACAGGCTCGCCAGTATACGGTTCGTAAGAAGATGACATTATCTCCTCCTCCAGTTAAGAAATCCCTGCTGTAACGGCCAGGGGAGGAAGTATCCTCACCCTTGCTCTTAATCTCTGCATAAATTAAAATAGACCAGGACTAAGAGTGTCATAAAAATGGAACATAGCAACAAAGCTAAGAGGATATAGGGATACCGTCTAGGAATCAAGAATGGGATCCGATTGGCGAATCACCAATGCAAAGGGTCCTACCTCTTCCTTGCCCTCTTCTTCTTCTCCCACTGCCTGCGTAGGGGCCTTGGTAGCAACCATTTTTGTATAACTCGACCTTGCTGCCATAGATGGCCCCTGTCTTCACTTCTTAGATGGAGGGCTCCGCACCGAAAAAGCCCACTGCTTCATTGGCGAGTCTACCGGAGGCAAGGGGTCGTCAGAAGTATTCTCTTCCCCTATCATCAAATCGGGGTCAACAGGCAATAGTACGGCCTTTCCCTTGCCTTTTCTTCGATATTTCTTAGACCCGCCGCTTCGGGGCTTCAGCTTAGTGCCCACGATAAAGCTGTTATCCCTATCAATACTGGTCGGTGGCGCATTTACTACTATGTGAAAGTTAGCAGTTGCATAAATAATCTGCACAAAAATACTAACATTCGGCAGAGTAAATCGGACCTGGGTATTAGTTGTAAAATAATAATTCCAGGCCCGGGCCCCATCAAGAATGCTACCCTCAAAACCAAGGCATGGGCTTGGATTGCTCAACATGACTTGGCTATACTCGAACTGGTAGGGAAACCTACTCGGCATGTAAGGATCAAAGAAGATAAGGTTTCAATTTGATACACCAAGTGTGAAGGTCGAATGGAGAGTAACAAGGGGAAGAGCCTTGAAGATAAGAACTGACGGTCCACACCACCATCACATTGAAACCTATTCACCTTGTCTTTGGTGAACTTGGGGACCGAGACAAAGAGGGAATAATTTTCCATATGGGTGAATGTGTGTCGGCAGGCGAAAACTTTAGTATAAACGTAGGGAATCCTATCATATCAATGAATAAAGGCATTAGCTCCTGTCGTCGTCCCCTCGAGACCAGGACTCATCAGAGATGGGTAATATATTAACAACCAACCCATTAAATAATGATAGGGTATCTCAACCCGGTTGAAATCTTTGGGACCGTTATGGGCCAGCACCTTGTTGGTAAAAGAACAAAATCTGCGATGGATGCTGCAAACCATCGATGGGAGTAAAGCAAGACGGTGGTCAAAATACAACTTTACTACAGGGAGGATAAGATTGCGGTTAGCCTTCTTAATGGACCCGAAACCTCCCAGGACTACGCAATTTCGTAGCCATCTCATCAAGAATCCAGCCAGCACGACTTTGTCAGACAATAGCTGGGTATCTTGATAAAAATAACTAAAGGTATCGCCAGAGCTACCTAACCCCTCACCGGTTGCAGTAGTTTTCTTAGTACTGTGCACCAGAGAATGATGACCTGACCCAAAGCTTTGATTTCAAAAAGATGATGGAACCCGGTTGTGGTATAGGGTAACATTCCCTCCGTGCTTTTGTCTTTATTCTTCAAAGTTTATTGACAAGTGCTATGGTGACATAATAATTTCCTGTACACTACAAGGAACCTCGGGTTTTGTTTCTCCAATTCCTCGAACTCCTTGTTATCAGGTGTATACTCCTCATATGGCTCCTCGCCCCAAGGCAACCGTGAAACATCATGCATCTCCTGAAGAGCAAGATCCCATATCTCCGCCAGGGGTAAAGAAGGTCCCAGTGCAGCAGTTGTATATCTTGATCAGAGCTATGAATAACATCAAATTCTTCTCTAAGCCATAATAGGAACCCCTTATAGCGTAATAGAGGTTGGACCCTTTAAAAACTACTCATACTTCTCTAGTACCCACATGGTCAAAACAATCAAAGAAGGTGAATAACGCACCCAGTTGAGAAAGCTCATTTTCCCCGTCGGATAGTACCCCTTGTTCGCAAGCTAGTTCAGAAAGGTCAGTGACATAGAAATAGATATTTGGCCCCATCTCACTCGCAAAGACGCTGGTTTCCAACTCACTAAGGGAGTAAGAGAACGATTCCGTGGAAATTGCTACTTCCCTTTTCATCTTGGAGTTAGGATGAATACGACCGACTATTTCTCCTTTTTGGTCTGGGCTCAGGTTGCCCAATATCTTCCTCGGAAGAGACACCATATTAAAAGCTGACAGAGGCAAATATCGATATATTATAGGTATGTATATCTTCAATCCGCTAGAAGAGAAGTCTCAGTTCTCTTTAATCTTTACCACCTTGGGGTCCGAAATGGTAAAAGCATCCCTGAATGGGAAGATGGGCTTCAAGTGAGAAACATTCTTGCTATCCTCAATTGGCCCAGAGTTCAGTTTGCTAAGCAATTAAAATGAAGGCTGGTTCACTATCAACTTCAACCTCGCCTCAGTTTGACTATTATTTATCTGGGCCTGGACATTTGCCACTATATGGTCAAACCTTACGCCCAATACGGCCTGAACACGACCAACGAGCACCTCCCCTGTCGGAGCTATGGGTAAAGTTACTACAAAGTCAGGAATAAAAAGACAGTTAGAACCACCAAGATAGCATGTGCACCAAAAGACAACTGGCACATGTAATAGCATACACACAGTCGAGTCATGTCAGATGCATGTCAGGATATCCATCCGCTCGAGTGAGACGCATGAGATACCATTCATACAGTTGGGTCAAGATCGATGCATGCTGTCACGCCCCAGTCATAAAATACCAAGGGACTAGCCACGTGGCAATGGCCAACAACATAACTCCAATGGAAAAACCCAGTTTAATGGACCGTTAGAGTGCACTTAAGCTGTAATACATATAAAATGGTCTAAAAATATATATCATAGTTTATATATCTAATCTCATCCATAATAAGTAATAAAATCATAAAGAGATAAGTCCAGTCATAATAATATAAAATAATCTGTCCAACCAAAGCAATATAAATAATGTAACAAGAAATAACCCATCATTAAAATAAAAAGGAAAATGACTCCAAGTACAATATCCAGAAGTCACTACAAGATCAAATATCTAAGAAAACCAAGCATAATAAATGAATGTGAGAATACTGTATGCTCAAGAGAAGTCCTCTGGAACGACCTCATCCTCTGCAACCTGTACGTCTCCAATAGCAGTACTTGTCCCGTAAATCTTGGGATAGCTCTCCTCATCTACACCTGTGGACATAATCCGGATCCAGGTCCTCATGGGACATAGCAAGGTACAATAAACACTCAAGACAAATAAAATATAGTAAGTAAAAATAGATCATCAGGGCAAGCTATGTAACTAGCTAAGTAAAATGCAAATAAGAGCATCACTATTACTCAGGATGAGACCACTACAGGCTCTGTGTTAGGGAGCCCATAGCAGCAAGTAGTATCTCGTAGGGCCAGTAAATGTGCCAAGCTCTAGTAAAAAGACTAAAGCACCTTCTCTAATATAGTATATATATATATATATATAAACATAATCATCATGTAGCGTGTGTGTCTCTCCCCACCCAATGTAACCTCACGTCTTAGGTCCAAAATATTTCATGTCCATAACACACAAGATCATGACCTCTAGCTAGTACAACGAGTCATAATGATATCTATATAATATGCAAATCTCATACACAAATCCTGTAAGCCTATACAGAATTACCATGAATAACTCAAGAAAGAATCTGTAACATGAAATAGTGTCAAGTGTCCAATGGTATAGTGTACTTGATAAAACAAGCACGTAAAAATAGGATCGTAGAATCAACTCTCTAAGTGACGTTACACGACTCCACGTACGGCGTCGACACCCGAATCTTGTTCAGACGCTAAGCAACGTCTCATGGTCCAAGACTGAATAGTTACATTATAAGAGTATATATATATGGAAAGAAACACAAGCATATAATATAACAGGATCTACTATAATTTTGGCAGGGTACACTTGTCTGGGTCTGCAGTATGTAGTTGCTAAGTTGGTCCCGCGTCCACTCTTCTAGAATCCAATTGACCTAAACAATAAATTTTCTACTTTAATTATCTAATCAAGAATATTTTAACCGCAACTAAATTATATAATTTATTATAAACCATTAATACCCAAGTCTAACATCATCCTAACATGTAAATTTTTGACATAATAACTTACACGTTTTACGAGTTATTGGAACCTAGTTTCATGGTTTACGACTTCTAAAATTCACGATTAAGTCCCTAATCGAAGGACATGAACATAAATCATAATAAATCATGTAATCTTAATTTAAATCTAATTTATATTAATTTTCAACCATTAAATTTCAGAATTGATAAAATAATAATATTTCAAGATTATGGCTACTTTAAGTTAACCAGTTTTGTTCGAAACTTGTTCGGAGCATTGTCAATCCATGTGTATGGTTTATATTCATGAAAAAATATTTTATATCATATTTTTTCTGTTTTAATCTCAAAAAATAATCATCTTTTATTTTTTCCAAAATAACCTCTAATTACGAGCAAAACAATGCCATAAAGCCACCCGAAACCTAGGCTAGTGACCCTTATTTTTAGGGTTCAAAATTTTAATAAAAATACTATAAAAATAATTCTAAAATAATTATTTTAAAGTAAATAAATACCATTAAATTCAGTTTTAAGAATTAACATTAAAACCTCCAAAAACCGTGTCACAGTCTAAAACTAGCCCTACCGTTGTCCAATTTATCATCAATCTAACATAAAATTTCTCATAGATTTTATGATGGAAAAATATGGCAAGAGAGAGTTCTAGAACATTAAACTTAATAAATCTAAAAGAGTCATGCCATCAAAATTTAAGAAGGGAAGTTTGAGTCCTTACCCGAAGCTTTAAAGATTTGGATGATTGTGCCTCTTCTTATTCAAGAACGCACCTTCTTGCTTGTTCTTGCCTTATTTCTTCCTTCTTGATGGGTTAATGATAATAACAATTGGTTCTTTATGGATTGATGATGATGGCAATGGGTTCCTGATGGGTTTGATGGCAATGGTGGAGCCTTTATGGTTGTTTGGTGGAGATTGGGTGGAAGGATGATGAAATATGGAGCTTTGGAAGAGAGGAGAGGATTTTTGGTGAATGAGATGATGTTATGAGAGGTAGATGACAAGGGGATATGCTCTTATACATGAAGAAGAGGGGAGGGGTCGGCCAAAAAGGGGAGAGAGTTGTTAGGGTTAGGATTTTGTGATAACGGGGTATATATATGGGCTTTTGGGATAGATTTAAATATATGAGGGGGTGTTCCTAGGGCTTATAGGGGTCGGCCAACAAGGGGGCTACTCTTGCAAAAAATTTTGAAGAGGGGGTGGGTTGTTATAGTTGGGATTTGGTTGGTTAGGATCTTGGGTGGTTATGTAGTTAGATAGTTAGGTAGTTTGCCAACTTGGATAAACCCTATGGTACTTTCTATAACTAGAACTTATATAAATAGAAATAAATTAATTTATATATATACATGGTGGTATTTGGGTGCACTATATGGCTACATGCGTTTGGGTTGGGTTTGGGTCAGGTTCTAGTCAAAAGAAGGTAGTTTTACGGTAACCGTGCTTCTAGATGTTTGACAATATTTTTGGAGCATGGGGGAGGTCAAACAAATGTAACATCCATGTCCCAAACATATTAGGCACAATCAAAATTAGTAATATAAATTTTTTGTTGAAAGAAAAAAGGTTGTGCATTGCTCAAAATATTCAAGCCATGAAAAATAATCATATATATAAAAGAAGGAATTAAAAATTAATACTTTAATCCATTAAATAAAATTAAAAAAAAACAAATTAACCCTATTCAAAAATGAGGGGGCGTACCCATGTAGCCTAAGAAAGAACCCCGCATAAAGCATGCGGCAGGGTTATATAGAAAAGTTCGCACATGTTCTAATCCACACAGCGGACCGTGTACAAAATTTTTACGCATCTAGACTTATTATCCTCCAATCCTTACCTTGGATGGGCACTTGGACATTTGGTTGAAATATTGGGACCTCATCCTTGACCATAGACGAGGACGCATGACGCTTCTTCTGTCGACAGCCTTCTTGACGACAGCTGAAGACAAAGCTTTGGGAGCCATAGCAGATGGTCGACCAAAAGCAGAAAGAAGGACGAGAATGAAAGGGGAAGAGAACTCAACAAAGAAAAATTTCTCCCTTCTTCCCCCAAACCCCTGTTTATAGACCACTGAAGAGATTATGGCAAATTCTTCAATTTCTGCGCCCTGCTGACATCTAATAACAACAATGGATAGTTGGATTTTTGATGCGGCTTTATCCTTACAGCCTTTAGTTTGGGATCCAAGTGAAGAGGCGAGGCAGAATCCTAGGATATTTGCTCCAAGATCGAGCCAAATCTAGGCATTTAATGATCTGATAGCCTGTCGAAAGCACCTATGCGGCAACGTGCCTATGCGGCATCACAACCATGCGGCCGAAAGTGCTCGACCATTCTTCTTGTTTAAAGTATTCCAAACTTGTCATTTTGGAAACTTTGAAGGGGGTCTTGTAGAAGCATAAAAAATCTAGATCCATGAGTCCAACAAATATGTGCCCTAAGTTTGACTCAGAAGAAATTAAGCCAAAGAGGAAGCCGCATGAGATCCCCTGACACGACATTCAATGCCTATCAAAAGTTTTTACACACCACTCATCACTCATAGGGCTTCGAGAATCGTGAGAGAAGCGACGGACCATAAAAGGACAAAAATTCATATTATTGCAATAATGACTTCGTCAGACATGCCATGCCACATGTTTTCTCATATACGGCAACGACCCTATGTGACCTCGTCATCATGCAGCCAAAGTATCCATTCGACTAAGGCCAGACGAGAGTTTGCATGTGGCCACAACATCATGCGGCTAAAGTGCCCATAATACCAAGGCCAAAGGAGGGTACATATGCAGCCAAGACGCTATGTGACCATGATATTATGTGACTTTCAGCTTCCAATATCTGTCCTTTGCAAACAAAAAGATCTTCACATAGTTAGTGCTGATTACGTATCTAGCTGACCAAGTCATGCATACGAGGGAGTTAAAAGCAACCCCGAGATCTTATCAACCGAAGCCGCATGACATCCTGCCCAAAGTATGCAATGTCAGGCCCCGATCTCCCGCAGGTAATTGGTCGTCCCCGCTAGTCGCGAATCTCTGCGCTAGCGCTCCCACGGAATAATCTTTTCTATCTGGACGTGATGCCGCTCAAGCAAAAGACGTGCTCGTGCAAGGCCGACGTCCATGTAGGCGGTAAGATGACTAAGCCACAGAGTTGCACAGATAGTCCGAGTGCAACGGAATAAGAAATACACATGCGATTGGTAACAGTTCACAGAGTCGTCAATAGCAGAAGAATTAAATAACACAAGTATAGAAATAAAATAAGCTTTTTATTAATATTGAACAAGTTTTATAGGCGGTGTTAGGCCGAGATTACAAGTCGCTCAAGCCTTTCTCTCTCTTAAACGATAAAAGAGTGCCAAGTGGTTACATTTGTGGAATAATACATAGGCGATATTCCAACATTATGTCTTGTATATGTGCTTCAGTTCCGGACGTAACTTTCCAAGGCTTCAGAGTGAACTTCGTGCCTTAGCACGCACGAAGGAGGCATCCACACCGAACAAGGTTTCTCCACACCCTGCAAGCAAACTGGTGGGTTATCAGTACATTAATGCAATGGTGGAGAGGCTTCTCGCCCGCTCAAAAAATCCAAACACATTATAAAGGTTCCGTGCACCATCTATTAAGTTATCTTTCTAGTCTTGCCTTAGGATCAGTTTTATGGCATAATAAAAAGCCTAACTCATGTGGCAGTACGTCGTGCGATATAAAGGAATATGGCGAGACTTACCAATTTACCATTCGTCCTTCCCTTTCCAAGGTAAACTAAGTTAAATCAAGCACGAACATTTATAATAAAATCCAGGGGCAATAGCAAAAGCAAACAGTGTGTCATGTACGAGGTACTGTTTTAAGTGCATGAGTTATAAGGATTACTTAGATATGTTGCAATGGATGTTCAAGTGTTCAATGGATTACACAGGTTGTCCAAATTGTATAGATGTCTTATACTCATATCGTTCAGGTATTTCAGACTATTGGATGCGATACAATAACTCGTACACAGATTGTCGCTAAGCGAGGATGACTTATCTATATGAACATGAGGTCACTAGTTTAGCCATAAATGGCCAAATTATAGTCTTGTGATGGAATAGGGTACAATAATTTATACGAGACAAGTACTTCGAGGCGAATATGTGATACAGAAGAGCCATTGCATGCTATCCCACCGAATCAAATGACTATCATTATGGGTAGACGGCTAGTCCTAGGTAGTATGCTCTACCAAGGCCCGAATCCCGAGTATTGCCCTTCCCTAAAGACGGTGCCGCATACCATAACTAAAATTGGCACGTAGTATAGCATTCATCCTCCTAGGCCGGTACGATCCCAGTGTCCCAATGATTGTCCGAGGAAGTAGATACCTCGTGCACGAGTTGTACGTGACTATGCAAGTCTTGGATCATTCCAGATTCACAACATAACATGATAATTCTTGGATTCTTTTTCTAAACGAGCATTGCTCCACGAGCTGTGATTCCATGCTTTACTTAACCTGATTCTCATTCAGATTTAACTTAACTTGATGCATTCCCCTGGTTTGGGAACTACCTTGGCGACCTAACGATCCCGGATACTTGCAGGTTCATATTGCACAAAAGGACTTTTTAATAGTCTTCTGACTAACTAGATGCATGCACGATATGAATGGTGTTACTTGATTATGGCATAATTTTATGTGGCAAACATTGGAACTGGGCAACGAGTACAAGTTAACATATAAGTAGGAAAGCATTACATTTGTGTAAACATAAGCATTTATGTTTGGCACGGGTCTAAGGGTAAGGCGATGAGTAAAACCATAAAAGGACATATCGAGCGACATAACTTATGGGTGTGTAGTGTAATCAAGTGAAGAAGTGCACTACGAAGAGTATATATCGTTCTACTCGAGGCATAGCGAGGTCTAGTTGCACAAGGCAAAGGTAGCATGTGAGGGTCTATGTTATAAGCAAAATTTTATTTTCATGTTCTAACATAAGCAATACAAGTTAGGATTATTCCCTTAGCTAGGTGCATTATATTCTTTATTAGCATACAAGGGGTGATTCACCTAGCGACTAGCATGTATCATCCATATTTTAATTGTGCTAGCTAAACAAAGACAAGTTCATCGTAGCCACCCACCTTAGCGATAATTTTGCCTCTGTCGAGCAATACTCCGAGCGAGCCTTTGAAAGTCTTAAGTCTGAACTCTTGAAGAGCCAAGTCTGGAAATCTTTTGCCTCAAACGAGTCTTCTCGCTGGGCAAAATGGGTCGGGTCATTGCACTTGCGCCATTTGAATCGACTATCCACTTGAACGGAATAGGTCGTTACATGCGGCTACAGTTGCAAATTTATTCGGTTGAAGGAGTCCCTTGCGGCCACCAAACAGAAGCATATTCAGCATATATAGCCCATCAACATGATGGCTATAAGTAGGAGAATCTTGGACGTTCCAAATGGCTAATTTTTTTTCTTCAAAGACCATACCCCTCCAAGCGAGGTACGTACGTGCAAACAATCTCAAAAGAGAGAAAAAAGAAGAGAGAATCCTTATTCCCTCATTGGACCATCAACGGAGTAAATGAGTCGCTGCAGTATTCTATTCCATTGTCACATTTTCCAGATCAAAAAATATTGTACTTAAATTTTTTGTCTAGGATTTTTTTGTACTTTTTTGTTTATTTAAACAAAAGTTTCCTAAAATTACTTTAATGGTGAACAAGCTTCAGTACAAGCAGTGTTTAAAGCTATCATTTCAGAGTCCATGGTACTTTTAGCTATGATAGTTTATTTACGTGAAACCTAGGAGATTTTAACTTCTCCTAAAGTAAAAATATATCAATAAGTGGATTCGATATCACGTGAGTCAGTTACCTAGTTTGCATCTGAATAACCTTATATGATATTATGGTATCTACTATAGTATAAATTATAATCTAGAGTACCTTTAAGATATCTAAATATTCTTTCTAATGCAGACCAATATAGCTTGTTTGGGTTGCTATTATATCTACTTAGTCTCTCCACAAAAATACAATATCAGGTGTGGTCTTATTTATTATATATATATGAAAACCTATCATCTGTGAGTATCTAAGTTGTTCCACAGGTGATCCCTCATTCTTCTTGAGGATAATACTAATGTTATAAAGAAGTAGAAACACGTTTCTTATTATAATAGCTCAAATTATTTTAGCATTTTCTCTATGGAATGAGCAAAATATAGAGTATAACTCTCTTTGATTCTATACACATGCATTCATATAATCAAGTTTGCTTCTTCTAAATCTTTTATATCAAATTTCTTAGACAAATATTTCTTATTATCATTTAAATCAAGATATGATCCTAGAATTAAGATATCTACTTATAAGCATAAAATGGCACAACTTTCATGTATAGTTTTTGAATATACATATTTATCATACTCATTTGTTATAAATTCATATTCTAGAATCACTTTGTCAAATTTGTGATGACATTGCTTAGGATCTTATTTTAGGTCAAATATTTTACTAATTTGTAAAAATTTTTTTTGACCTTTAATAATGAATCCTTTGGGTTGCTACATGTAGATCTCTTCATCTAGTTCTCCATTTAAAAATATTATCTTTACATCCATTTAAAATATTAGCATATCATGAATGGATGCTAAAGCTAGGAGTGTTCTAATATTAGTAATCCTAGCTACAAGAGAGTATGTGTCAAAATAATCTAGTCCATTTTTTGAGTGAAATATTTAACAACTAATCTAGCCTTGTATTTTTCTATAGTAATATCAGCTTTAAGTTTCTTTTTAAAGATCCACTTATAACCTATGAGTTTAGTATCTTGAGGTAATTCTACTAAAAATCAAATACAATTTTCTATGATAAAATTATATTCATTGTTAATGTCCTCTTTCCATAAAGGAGCATCAGGAGAAGATATTACTTCTTCTTAAGTTGAGGGATCATATTCTATCAAATAAGTGAAGAATTATTCTTCTAAACTCTTTTCAATTCTACCTATTTTGCTCCTTCTAGGTTCTATTTCTGGTTTAGCATGTGAAGAACATGTCTGAAACTAAGAACTAGTTGAAGGTACAATTATAGAATTGGTGGAAGAATTTGAAATTATATTCTTAAATATAAATAGTCTCAAAGTAGACAACATATCTATCTTCTATAATAGTGTTATTGGTGATTTCATTCACTTTAGAGTATGTCACTAGAAATCTATTAATATTGATATCTAAGGCATATCCTATGAATATTGCATCTACAATCTTAGATCTAATATTTATCTTTTTAGGTTCATGAATTTCTATATTTGCTAGGCATTCCCGAACTTTAAGATAATTAGTTATAGGGTTCTACCTTTCCATAATTCATAGGCAGTCTTAATCTTTGATTTACTAGGGATCCAATTCAACATATAATAAGCTAATAAGAAAGCTTTGTCCCACAAATTATTAGGAGCACCTGAGCTGAGAAGTATGGTATTCATAGGTCTAACAGAGTACGATTCTTTTTTTAGTTACTCTGTTGGACTGTGGTGAATAAGGATTAGTTAACTTATGAATTATTCAATATTCTTCATAGAATTTAGTTACTTCATTTGATGTATACTCTCTACCATGATCAGATCTTAGTATTTTAATCTTTCTCTCTAATTGGTTCTCAACTTTAAATTTATATACCTTGAATCTATCAAGGACTTCATCTTTGGTCTTAAAAAGATATATATAACAATACTTTGAATACTCATCTAAAAATGTAACAAAGTATTTTTTATCGCCTTGGGTCAAAACCCTATTTGAATCGCATACATCACTATAAATAATTCTAAAATATCATAGTTTATATCTACAGATTTAAAAGATAGCCTAGTGTGTTTGGCTTAACCACAATATCATACTTATGTTTATCTTCTATTAGTATCTTGGAAATGAGGTCTAAGTTAATCATTCCTCTAAGAAAACCTAGGTTCACATGACCTAATCTATCATGCCAGAAATTTTAAGATTCTACATTAGAGACAATGGGTGAAGAATCATATATAATTTTATTGATAGAACTAAGAATGAATAATTTATCTTTTACATAAATTTTACAATAAATGAACCATTCTCAGGAATTACTACTTTATTACCCTACATTATAATCTTGTACCATGATGCTACAAGAAGTAACTCAGTAACTAGATTCCTTCTAACTGAGGGAACATGAAGTACATTATGAAGAAGTAGAACTTTTCTAATTTTATCTTCAGATCTACTCATCCACTTCCTATAATTTGTGTTGTTGGGCCATCTCCCAATGTTACACCTCCTCCACCTGATTCTTAATAACTTAAAAAATATGAGCGATCAAGCAAAATATAAATATTAGCTCCATATCCAACCAACAATCATCAGAATGGTAAAAATATATTGACTAAGAGTTGATATCTCACAAACCTGAAGAAACTAGAAGACGCATTCATAAGCATGTTTGCATCGGGTTTGAGAGTGCATTTTTCCTTTAAAGGGGTCTTGATTGCTTCTTTCTTTCTATAGAAACAGTTGAAGGACAGATGGTTTGTTCTTCCGCATACTATACAAAATGATTTTGACTCATGAGTCTGACTAGTTTGTCTAGGTTTATGGTTATGCTAGTTTTGATAGTTCAGATGGTAAGGCTGAAAGTTCTTATTCTTCTTGAAAAACTTTCTCTTGGGTTTGTGATGGTTATACTTGGGTTTACCCTAGTTTCCTATAAGTTCTACCTTAGCCTTAGAACTAGTCTTAGCTTTAGACTTTTACCTAAGTTGCTCTTCTATTCTAAAGTCATTTAGGACTTGTATACATGTAAGATCTCTTTTTATGGATAAGTTCTCTATCATAGTCAAAACAAAGGAGAGAGTTTATCTATCAAGCAAGCTATATTATGATCATTAGAAAATATGGTACCTTTGGCTTGGATGTGCCTGACTTATTCTTAGAATTCAAGAATTTGGTCATTTATAGATTTGTTATCTATTATAAAAAAATTATAGAATGATCAAGAATTGAATCTTTCTGTTCCAGCATCATCATAATCATATTCTTATTCTAATACATTCCAAGATTTATTTAGCGATTTTATATTCTATGTTATATAATGACTTAGATAAAGCACTTAGAATTATGAGAAAACAGTGGTAGTCTATTTCTTTAGAGGATTTTGGTTTGATTGAGTTAGTGGATTTGATTACTCCTAAGTCAGGTCCAGTATCATCAGAATTATTTATCATATGTATGATTCCATCAATACCAGATATAATCCCTAGAGTAGTAAGCCAAAATCTTATCTAACTTTGCCACCTCTTAAAGTATGAACCGATAAATCTTTATGGCATTAAAAGTGTCATCTTTACCAACCATAGTGACAAATACGACAGTCTAAATATTAGACAAAAAAAAATATTGTACCAATATATAATTTTCCTTAATAGAGTAATAGTTTGAATGAATTTTACTAATCAACCTTAACAAATCTCTAGCCTAAAAGTATTGACCAACTTGGGTTAGCTATAGGGGCCGGATCCCAACTAGCGTGGTTCGAAAACTCTTAAATACCATATAGCTTATGACTATTTACACCATTTGTAAAAAAGGACACTTTTGACTTGTACTTAAACCAATCTCTACTTTAAACTTAGATTCGAAAGGATTTATGCAAAATAACTACAATATTTTCTTTTGACTAAATTGTTTGTATGAATTAGAAAATAATTCTAATGTCACAAATTATATGGAAAACAATGTCTACCTAAAAGAATGTAAATATTTTACAATGAATTGTAATATTGCTGCTTCTTTGTTTGACTAGGAATTTTAATTTTATGCCAGAACAATATGATGTGATAGAATGTGAGAATTTTGTAAAAAAAATAATTTTATTTTAATAAAGTAGTAAGATAAAGTTTTCTAATAAAACCTGGGTAAAGTGCAAATTTTTTTCCTTAGATTTACATTTTTGCATTTAAATACCCCAAGTTTTGCACTTTACCAAGGGTTTATTAGAAAACTTGGGACATTCTTTACACCTGGCGGGGATATAGGGTCTTGGTCTTCAGGAGATGCATGATGTTTCTCGGTTGCCCTTGGGCGAGGAGCGGTATGAGGAGTACACGCCTGATAACAAGGAGTTCGAGGAATTGGAGAAACAACATCCGCTATTTCTTATAGTGTACAGGGAATTGTTATGTCACCATAGCACTATTAGTAGACTTCGAAGAAGAAAGACAAAGCACGAAGGGAACGTTACCCTATACCACAACCTGGTTCCATCACCTTTTTGAAATCAAAGCTTTGGGTCAGGTGAATGTTTGAAAACCTCGATCTCAAATGGATGTTTACGATCTGGTGCACAGTACTAAGAGAACTACTACAACCGGTGAGGGGTTTGGTAGCTCTGGCGATACCTTCAGTTATTTTTATCAAGATACCCAGCCGTTATCTAACAAAGATGTGCTGGCTAGATTCTTGATGATATGGCTACGAAATTGTGTAGTCCCGGGAGGTTCCAGGTCCATTGAGAGAGCTAAAAACAATCTCATAATCCCAGCTACGAAGTTGGTTTTTGATCACCGTCTCGCTTTACTCCCAGCGATGGTCTGTAGCATCCATCGCGAACTTTGTGCTTTTACCATCAAGGTGCTGGCTCATAACGGTCCTGAGGATTTTAACCGGGTTGAGATGCCCTTTCATTATTTAATGGGTTGGCTGTTAATGCACTACCAATCTCTGATGAGTCTTAGCCTCAAGGGAACGACGACAGAACCTGATGCCTTTATTCGTTGATATGATGGGATTCCCTGGGTTTATACTGAAGTTCCCGCCTGCCGGCACATACTCGCCCATATGAAGAATTATTCCTTCTTTGTCTTGGTCCCTAAGTTTATCTAAGATGAGGTGAATAGGGTTCAATGTGATGGTGGCGTAGACCGCCAGTTCTTATCTCCAAGAATCTTCTCCTTGTTACTCTCCATTCGGCCTTCAAACTTGGTGTATCAAAATCGAAACCTTGTATTCTTGGAGCCTTACCTGCCGAGTAGGTTTTTTAATGCCCCAGTTCTAAATTATGTAGGACTAGGAACACATAACTTGCCAGCTACACATTCGACTAGACTCTGGTCCGACTCGAATATGTATAAGCTGTATGATAATGGAGACTATCTAGATAATCTAGTAAATATAAATATCTATGCCTCAATCCATAATGAACTGAATACAACAACAATGAGCTACAAGTGCTAAAGTCGGCCGTCCAGTAATACACAAGCTCGAATAGACTCGAGAAAGAAATATGAGTCTATAAAAACTAGGCTATATCAGCAGATGAATCAATAATATAAATGAATATCATTACTCTGGTAGAAATGATATAAGTACCTGGTACCGATGTCCACATAACAAAGCAAACCAAATAAGTAACTCCAGGCAAGCTCCACAATGGTCTATGCTATAACACTTGCAAGACCAGGTCCTCAGAGGGACGTAACAAGGTACAAGAAACAGTATGCTAAAGTAAAATAGTATAATGCCACATACTCAAGGATAAACTACTGTAACCATCTAAGTGATATGCACGTGAGAACATCACTCGTACTCAGGCTGAAACCACTACAGGCTCTGTGTTGGGGAGCCCATAGCAGTAAGTAATATCTCGTAGGGCCAGTAAATGTGTCAAAGATCTGGGACAGAGTCTAAATTACCTCCAGTAACATAGTGTATATATATATATATATATATATATATATATATATAATCAACCTGTAGTATGGTATGTCTCTTCCCACCCAATGTAACCTCATGTCTCATGTCCACGACGTCTAATTTCCATAATACGCAAGATCATGACCTCTAGCTAGTACAACGAGTCATAATGATATATGTATATAATATGCAAGTCTCATATCACGAGTCCTGTAATCCTATACAGAATCACCATGAATACCTCAAGAAGGATTCTGTCACATAAAATAGTGTCAAGTGTCCGACGGTCTGATGTGCAAGGATACAAGCACGTAAAATAGAATCATGGTATCAACTCTCTAAGTGACGTTACTCGACTCCGCGTACGGCGTCGACACCCGATTCTTGTTTGGACGCTAAGCAACGTCTTACGGTCCTAGGTTGAACAAGTAAATCACAAGAATATATATATATATATATATATATGATAGTAAACTCAAGAAAATAATATTAAATAATCTACTGTAAGTTTGGCAAGGTACACTTGCCTGAATTTTGGAGACGACGTCCAAGTGACGAGCTCAATACGTCAACTACTTCTGAAAAGATAAAATCCGCAAGAACGTATTCAAATGCTGCAACAAAAATTACCAATATTTCCAAAATATAAGAAATAACTAGGATTGACTACCCATAAGTCTAATTTGGACACAGGGATAAAATTGAGAGTTTTGGGTCAAAGTGGGGTCCACACGTGGCCCACTTTGCACCAAAAAATGTGCCAGAGGTAAAGTTCTCCAAATTTGTCAAACTTAGTTTCTATGAGTCCAGAACGATGATATGAAGCCAACAAAATGTCCAGAGCTGAATTTCGATGAGCCGATCATGAAATCGCCCGTCAAGTGGAACCGTAGGGCCCGCAAAATAGTGTTTCGTCCACGTTCTCAGAATCAAACCAAACTTGTGTCACAGGACTAGTGTAACGCTGCGAATCTAATGACGTAAGTTTCATTTCAAAATGACAATCACACACGAAGTTATGACAAGGTGTCTGAATAGGCCGATACGGTATTTTTTGACGGATATGTGTTAATTCCAGTGTGCACGCACGTCCTAATCAAGTTCTGCAAAAGCCCACACATCTACGTTTACATTATGCACCATTTGGTGCAATCTGTATGCGATGAACCATATACGATAAAATTACCTCATTTGGCGGGACGTACCCCGTATCGTAAGAATTTACTGTTTTAAAAATAAATTTTTGGTCGTTTTGGAATATTAATAATTTAACCAATAAAGCAAACTAATAAAAACTAAAAGAATAGTAAAAATCTTGGTTATATTGTGAAGAAGTACTTTTAGTTATATATTGAAAATAATTAACGAGCTGGTAGAAAATTGGACATGAACAGGGGTACTTGGACTGAATTTCTGAACTATTTTCGAACAGTTTTTCGGCCAACTTTCAGTCAATTTTTGATCAAACCCGGGTGCCTAAATTCGTTCCACTTGAAGAAATTCTTAGAGGGATAGGTTATGAGCGTGTACGGGCAAACCGTTCAAAAAATAGAGGAAAAAAGAGGGAGTTATTATACCTCAAAGAGGGGGCCATGGAGCAGTGCACTATCGCTGTCTGTCCACGCACGGGCGGCCTATGGCAGCTGCGGCGGCCAGTGCGGCAGCCGAAAGGTGCACCGGAGTAGGAGGAAGGCTGGATAAACTATGGAGAGAAGAATTTAGGGTTAGGGTTTGGATTTTGATGTAGTTATATATAAAGAGATGGGGAGGGGGTCGCAGGTAAGGGGTCGGGCAAGGGGTCCGGTAAGTTATTGTTGTCGTAGTTTGATATTGTTATTATTATTTGTTGATGTTGTTGAAGTTTGTTTTCTATGGGTGGTGGTGTTACGTTTCCTTTCCTTTCCTTTCCTTTTCTTTTCTTTTCTTTTCTTTTCTTTTGCTTTCCTTTCCTTTTCTTTTTTTATTTAATAAATAACTAAGTATATATATATGAAATAAGTAATCCAAAATAGATTGGTACTCAAATAATTTTAGGAAAAATTTCATAATATTTTATAATAATAAATTTTATACCAAAATTATATTTTTTGTCAAACATTTTTATTTACTCAATATTACCAAGTATTTATATAAGTTATAATTATATAAGAATTATATTTTTTCAAATTAGCTAAAATGAACCAAAAATTATATATTTAAAATAAAAAAATTTAGGGGGCTTATAGGTTTGCCCACCAGTTCGGGTATAGCCAAGTCATGTTGAGCAATCCAAGCCCTTGCCTTGGTTTTGAGGGTAGCATTCTTGATGGGGCCCAGGCCTGGGATTATTATTTTACAATCAATACCCAGGTCCGATTCACTCTGCCGGACGTTAGTATTTTTGTGCAGATTATTTATGGAGCCGCTAACTTTCACATAGTAGTAAATGCGCCATCGCCTGGTATTGATAGGGATACCAGCTTCATCTTGGGTACTAAGCTGAAGTCCTTAAGCGGCGGGTCCAAGAAATATCTAAGGAAAGGCAATGTGAAGGCTGTACTATTGCCTGCTGACACCGATTCGACGACGGGGGAAGAGAATAATTTTAATGACCCCTTGCCTCCGGTGGACTCGCCAATAAAGCACAGGGATTCTCTGGATCGGAGCCCTCCATCTAAGAAGTGAAGACATAGACCATCTGCGACCGCGAGGTCGAGTTTTACGAAAATGGTTGCTACCAAGGCCCCTACGCAGGCTGTGGGAGAAGAAGAAGAAGAGGACGAAGAGGAGGCAGGACCCCTTGTATTGGTGATTCGCCAACCAGATCCCATTCTTGATGCCAATGCGGTATCCCTACGTCCTCTTAGCTTTATTGCTATATTTCCTTTTTATGACACTTTTAGTCCTGGTTTATCTGAATTTATACAGAGATCGAAATCAAGGGTGAGGACACTTTCTCCTCGGCTCATTACAACAGGGACTTCTTCAATATAGGAGGAGATGATGTCATCTTCTTGTGAACCGTATACTGGTGAGCCTGTCGTCGAGACGGTAGAAAAGTTTAACAAGGAAGGGGACGCTTCCTTGGCTGACCTCTCGGTTGGAGACATGGGCACCTTAGGGACGGCCCTGTCCGTACCGACGAAACCGCCGACTCCGATACCGCACCCAGGTTTATTGTTTGACTGTTTCTCAGGAAATTAGGTTTTTCGACTTTAATTCTTTGTTGCTTGGGTGACGTTGCTCTCTGATTGCTTTTATTTGATAAGACCTTCATTGTCAATAAATATATTTAATGTGACAACGGAAGAGAGTATGGCGAAGGAGTCTGAACAAGGAATCACCAGGGATAGACCTCGGTCAGTCCCATCTTCCTCCGTGGTTGGAGAACCTCTTGAAGGACCTTCGACAGACATGAGACCTGCTTCTTATGACGGTCTCCTTGGAGTGTTGGCTGTAGAGAAAGGCGTGAGGGAGGGGGGAGGGGAGAAGAGGCTCAGGGGGAGGCCGATCCTCTCTTCACTCTTTTGCTGGTGGATGACACCCAGTGGAGCCTCCTGTTGAGGCTAGTTTAGGGGAGGCCTCTACTGTTGTGGACCTACTTGGTGCGGCGACCGCTTTGTCACCTCCTCGGGCTGACGTTGGGCGTCATAAAGTCGTGGATCCCTCAGTTGCTAGGGGTAGTGGTCTTCCTAAAGGATCCGTTCCGGTTCTTACTGGGGTGAGGGCCAAGCTAGCCAGTTTGCCTAGCGTCTAAACACTACTTTCGACGGGGCAGAGTTTGGCTACTGCGAAAGCAACTCATCATCTGACAACTGTGGTTCCCCTACCTAATTTGTTAAGTGTTGTCCCCTCTATTTTACAGGCTACCCAGAATGTTACATTGCCTATAATCCCTTCTGTTTTGGCTCCATTGACGTCTTTCACGGAAGTTGCGGTAGCAGCCACTTCCAAGGTTATCCTTCAGGGCTTCTACATATTATTAATGTAAGGAGTTTAAAATATAGTAGGGTGAGGGACGTCTTTATTTTAGTCTAAACACAGTACCCTAGGCCAGATACAGACTTTGTAGACCCTTCTTGGCTCTGAGCAGACGGTTGACCTGTTGCTTCAGAAATTAACTAAAGTAGAACAACGCTTGAACGAATTATAGCAGGTATAACAGGTTGACATCACTGCGATAATGGCCACCGAGTATGAGTGCCTCTCGGGCTCCGTAGAACAAGTGAAGGCGGCGTATGGGAAGACCAAGGCGGGTTTTGTGCAAGAACTCAAGAAGCTGGAACTCCAACGTACCGAGTTGGACGTTAGCGAGGCGGATTGCCTTACTCGGAAAGATGGATTTTCCCACACCATTGCTGGGATCCAGAAGCAAATTGCACAACTCTAGGCCAACCTCAAGATCCTAGAGGGCGATGTCCATGAGGCTCACCAAGAGCAAAAGGTTGTCCGTGCACAATCTAGTACCATGGCCTAGTCTTCTGCTGCCCTGAAAGATACTCTGAAGATATTGGAAAATAAACACCAGGCTTATGCTCACCACGACAATCCCACTGCTGTAGCTCAAAAAGTCGAGCGTCGGGTCAAAGCAAAGATTGATGCCAGATTTGTCCGATTTTGAGGACGAATATAAGAATTGTGTACTGATTAGTAGCATTAGTAGTTATTTTTGTTGTTTCTTCTTTCTTTATTTTGCTTGGACCGGGCTATTTTAGTGGTCCCTCAACGTAGTCAGCTCTCTGTTTCCTTCATGTAAAAGAAATAAAAGCTTTTTCTTTTGTTGCAATTATCTGTGTCAACTTTGGGTATCGTACTAGAGGTAATATGGACGTAGTATGATACCATAGTTTTTGAGGATATCCCACTGGAGATCTTTGGTGGACCGATTAGCTTCTGCATATATAAGTACAAGTAATAAGTTCGAAATAAAATCCTATCAGAGGTGATATGGATGTGATAGGTTTTGTCGGCCCATTACATCTTGCGTACCTTAGTTCAAGTAATAGATTCGAGATAAGCCCTGCCCGAGGTGATATGGACGTAAAATATTTGCTTTTGTTGAGGACATCCTACTGGGAGAAATTTGGTAGACACATTACTTCTTGCGCACTGGAGTGCAAGTAATAAGTTCGAAACAAAACCTAACAGAGGTGATATAAACATGATAGGTTTTATGGCCTCATTACTTCTTGCGCACCTGAGTGTAAGTAATAAGTTCAAAATGGAACCCTATTAGAGGTAATATGGACATGATCGATTTTGTGGCCTTAACACCGCTGGCGTACTTAGAGTTAAGTACATGTGGTAAGTTTAGATGACGATCGATATCAGAGGTATTATGGACGTGATAATCGATAGTCATATAAAGAGGCTTTCTCAGAGATAATATGGCCATAGAAAACCCTAGTCATATAGAGAGATTTGCTCAGAGGTAATATGGACATGGTAAACCCTGTTGGGGATAATCGGTTAGAAAAGTTGTTAAGAGGTGATGTGGATGTGAACTAATGCCTAAGGGAGCTAATTATGAGTGGTCTACCCGAAAGTGTGGATAAACCTGAAGGTGGCTCCACTGTAAAGATTTTTGAGGATCCATTGTATATTGCACATTTAGGATGTCACTACCACATTCTAAAATAGGGATACTTTTGTCATTTTATATATAATAAGTGGTATATGTATTTATTTTAAATAATTGTATGATATATATGTAGATATATATTATATATTATAGTGTTCTTTAATAGATGAGTTAGTAGACTAGACCTAGAAGCCCACTAGTTGAACCTCTGACCAGAATATAGAGTTATGAATTTAATTTGTAGTATTTTGGGATAAATTATTAAGGTTTGTAATTTATTATTGTGATTTTATTTAATTATTGTGCCTTTCCATTGCTTCGATATTTGGAGCGCTACCCTAGCTTTTGCCTTCCAACAAATTTCACAACCTTGTCCTAGACGTGCCAAACTTTTATTGTGATCCTTTTGTAACTCCTAACTATGCCTTGTTGTGCTTTATTTTAGTCGTACAATATTCGTCGCAACCGATTGTATTTAATTCGATATAAATTCAACTTTGTATCCTTGTGCATTCCAATCAAAATTGGAGACACAATCTCGACCCATTTTAAGCAACCCAAATTAGGGTAATATTTTATTCAAGAGTCTTCTTCATTCATGACACTTGTGTCCCACTTAATTTTAGCCCCATGCACTTCTAATTAATTTTAGAACAACAACTATATTAATTAAATTAAACCATAAACCCAACTTTGTGCAATTTTCTAATTGTTGGACAATTTTTATGCAAAAGTGCATTAAGTATCCACCCCATTGGACACAACACTTGAAGAAACTCATTTCTCCTTCATGTGATTTTTTTTCGTAATTTTTGGGAGTGTGTAACTGAACATCAACCTCCTCAAACCATAGCCCTCCAAACTTTAAACCAAATGCAATCCCAGCCATCCATTTTGAATCTATTAAATCATAGCCCTTGAAATACCTACATAAGAAGCCCTTTTTCCAAGGGTTTAACCAATCCAATTTCTAGGTCAACCCAACACCTTGCATATATGTATAAATATTTTTTTTCTTTTCTTTACTTTTTTCTTTTCTTTTGTAAACCTAATCTACTCCCAGGCGAAACCATCCCCTTCCCTCTCCTGTTCACATCTCTCCCTCGCTGGAGCCCTAGACCCCCGCCTCTCTTTGAAATCACCCGCGCCAGCCATCCCGCTGCTCATCGTTCTCCCTCAACCGCTGTACCGAGCAGCCTGACCCCGATCGATTGAAGCCGCTGCCAACCGATGCCTACATGCCTCCACCCTCATCCCCTCGTCGGAGTTCGCCTGAGCATGAACGCCTCGCCTCAGCCACCGCTGCACCCGAGCACACGATGCCATACCGACAATCGAGACCCGCCGTGAACCTCGCCATCTCTCGCCTGCAAACGCCATCAAACCGCCTGCACAGTGCCTGAGAATATGCCGGAGCACGACTGGACCACCTAACTCTGACCCACCTGCTTCAAACTCGCCCAGCCGACCGGAGCAACCCCCTCGACCCGTTGTTCACCATCTCCCTCTCCTTCTTCCCTGAAACCCGACCAGACCGATCGCCTCGCCACCACCTCTCATTCAACTCGATTAAACCGCCGCACCACGCCGGAGTCGACACGAGCGAGCCGCTGAACACCTCGACGATGACTTGACTTCCCTCCTCGATACGAAAACCCTCGTTCCCGTGCGTACAGGTTCGAGGTACACTTTCTTGTTGCGTATACGTACTCGTATGCGCATACGCATATTTTTTATTAGTATACATATGTATATTTAGTTATGTTTAGTATGTATTGGTATATATGTATATACATATATATATATGTATAGCATATGTATTCCATTAGTATATAATTGGCATATATGTATATACATATATATATATATATGTATATAGTATATGTATTCCATTAGTATATAATTGGTATGTGTATATTACTGAAATTGGTATATGTATATATATGTTTAGTATGTATACATCTAGTAATGAATATTATTCATTGGTATATATATATATATAGTATATGTATTCAATTAGTATATATTTAGTATGTATATAAATATATGGTATATATAAATTATAAGTAATTTAATGTTATAAGCTAGTTAAGACTATGCACATATTCATAGATGTACTAGGAGACCCTAGTGTTAATTATGGATATCCCGTAGTTATATTGACCTGTGACCCTGTGAATTGTTAGCAGACTGCCTTATGTATACTAACATACTGGCAAGACCCGTATTATTTTGACTGTCTGTTATGCACAGTAATTACCAATATGACACCCATGCAACTAGATGCACACTTGACCCTGTTAAAAGGCAAGTAGCACCCTAGTGTAGTCTCTGAGTTCATTGTGTTATTGATTGTGTGTGTTAGTGTATCGACTGATTTGTATTGTCATTAAATAATATCTATAGGACTGTTGGATCATTCAGACGATACTTTGGAAATAGGACATTGGTATTGCCAGCTAAGGACCACAGGCGAGTACATTCTCTGACAGTTTTATTATGTTGATTATCTCTACAATTCTAGTTGTTTAGCGTACATGATTCTGACACTATGTATACACGAGTTGGTATCATCGAGACCTGTCACAAGGAGTCGTGATTGGAATCCATCGTGCTAGTTGGGGAAACAGAGAAATATTAGTAGATTATGTGATCATACGCAACTCTACATGAATTATAGCTCACCCATACCTCACGTCGGTGCAGCCTGACCATTACATGCCTCATAGCCTGTTATGTATTATTAGCCTGACTATTGCTTGCATCATAGCTATCCTGATGGTTAGTCTGACCTTACATGAATCATAGCTAGTCATACATAACAAGCCTGATCAGTCCTAAGCTGATCATATGATATATTGATGTTCACACACTTAGCTAGATAGTCTATACATGTATCTCTAGTTTATTGATGTAGCATTTCTCTATGTTCTAGTTACTATTCTAGCATTAACTAGATCCTAGTTTATTGTTCTAGCATGAACATGTATTTTTGTTCATTACTAGTTGCACCATTGATGACATATGCTCCAGAATTTCTATTTCTAGTATTTCTTATTGCCAGTATTTATATCAATCTTGTATTTCTTTATACTATATTATAGTTTTTGTCAATATATATGGAACTGCTGTTAGTGCTTGTACTTCGCTCCAATCCTGACTGGATATTTTTTCCAGATTGTGACATAGAGGACTTATTTTCGGCATACTTGGAGATTTGGATGTTATTGATTGCAGGTTAGACTATTTATTGTTGTTAGACTTGTCTTGTATTTTATTTGTTTTCTTCGATATCTCATCGTGCTCTAGTTTATGTGATTGGATATTTCTATATTATATTATGATATTTGTGTCTCTTTATGGAGTTGGATATTCATGTTAGAGTGATTAGCTAGTATTGTGATCTAGATAATATTCTACCGCTAATGCTGGGGCGTAGGCTGGACGTACCCATGTACTCGTACCTCTATACCGGGTGAGGGTCGTGATACATTTTTAGTGGCGGCCCATACAGGTCAGGCTTCGCAAGTAGTACGATATCGTGGTAGTACAATATCTTAGTTTTACTACTGGGTGCCTGCGATAGGATATAGGACATAGGATATTAGGATGAGAGAGGATACTCAATCACAAATTTCATGAGAGATTTCTGGGACGACCCTTGAGAATCTTATTATAATTTCCAATTTAAATATTTTTTCTTTTTTTTTGTCCGTTCTTACTTGTTATTGAATTTGATTCTTGTTGATCAGTTGTTAAATTTAATTCTTGGTGTCATTATTGAGTTTGATTTTATATCGAGATAAATTTTACGGATTAAAATTTACGGTATTATTTGATAACATATGTTGATGAGGACAGTGAGAAAGGTAAAACATCTACCTTGGTTATGGAGCCTAAAGTTTATCGCAGCCACATTAGCTGTTGTGGTAGAAACGTAGAAACCTGACCTTGGATGTACATATTTAGTTATAAAATTTAGAGTTTTTCGCAGCCATACTGATTGGCGTGGCAAGGATTCTATATGACATGATTATAGAGTTGCATACCTTAATTATGGAACCTATCGTTTATCGCAGCTATACTTACTAACGTGGCAAGGATTCTTAGTATAATGATTTCGGACAGACGTGTATGATTATCAGATTGTATCTTAAATTGGTTCTTAAAGTATCATCTCAATAATTATCTACTTCTGTTATTCTAGGACTTTATTCCATTATTTCTTGGCAATAGAGATACCTTCAGTCCTTAGTCCAGTTCCTTCTTGAGCTTCTTTCCATTTGAGTTCCTTGTTAGTGTGATAATTGGTGACTTACAATTAGGTCTGTATCTTGTATCAGTGTTGACTGTTGAGAGTGTGGCTTGTGAGTTTGTAAGTATTTCTTGGTTGGATATGTGAGCAATAGGCATCGATCTAGAGTTAACCCGTAGTATAGTACCTTGTAGCAATAGTTCTATAACATGTGCCATTATAGTTAGTATTGGTACTATAGGTAGAAGAAAGAGTAAAAAGTATCAGTGATGGTTCCAAGAGCAAGTATCAGAGTCAGTATGCCACTCCTGGATAGTCATAAATTTATGTAGCTGGGTGATCCATGTAAACAATTAAGTATCACGAAAATTATATTAAAAATTAATGGAGCATGATATTCAATTTGATGGTTGATACTTGGGTGTGTCAAGAGTAAAGAAATGCATATGCATAAAGGAAATTAATGAGTGTGCCATAGTAGGAGGATACCCATAAGTAGATAAGAGAGTGTGAGAGAATAAGAATACATTGTGCTAAGTAGTGAGACTTGTGTTACAGATAAAAGTAGGGCCTTGATATATTATTTGATCTGAGTGTACCGATACATGACTAATGATGGATGTATCACCTGATATTGAGGCAAATAATGTGTTGGAAATAATAGATGGAAGAGTGTCTAGAAATTATGTGCAGGATGCACAGTGGGTGATGTGTGTCAGTGTGGGAGTTCATGAAAGTGGAAGCATGAGTATTAGAAAATTCTAATAGTGTGTTATGGGTTAAGAAATATCCAGATTGGTAATGGAAGGTATGAAGTGTATCACTGATTAGTGTATCAATCTGTAAAAGGTTAAGGAAAGATATGTATACATCAATCGAGATATGAAATCATATGCCTGCGTTTGAGAGTGAAGTAAAACATGTGAATTATAGAAAGTGCAAGTGATCATGAGTTCTAGTTAATATGATGAGGTAATCTAATAATGAAGCTAGTGTTACTATACCAAGAGTGCTAAAGTGTTCTATATCAAGGATTAGTTGAGCAATGTGCTAGTAACAGTAAGTACCTCGTATGATGATAGTAGATTGGTGTATCAGTTAATATGGATAGAAAATTATTGGGAGTAATAGTGCAAGTAATCCGGGTAGTATAAATTTTAGTACACAGTTGAGGTTGTAGACAATTGGTGTATCTGTGTGTATCTTGTATGTTAGAAACTGTGAGTATATATATGTATACTTAGATAGATGTGGATTTAAATTTATAATTTGAAGATTGGAAATAAATTTCAACTTTTAAGAATTTTGAGGAGTTGAGATTTTATGTTATTAAATTTTTGAGGATTCAAATTAAATTCAATAAACATAGTCAAATCTATAAAGATTTTTGGAAGTGATTAAAATTTTATTTTAATATTTAAATATTTGACTCTTGAGGAAAGTATACACATTTTATTTTAAATTGTTCGAGAAGTTAAATTTTGAGAATTTTATTTTGTGAATAAAATTTTATGGTGGGTAAGAAATATATATTAGTATATTAGTAGATGATGTGCATGTGTAAGAATATGTGGCTTGAGCATGCCTGAGATGGCACTGCAAACTGACTTGGGTGTCCATCTAGAGTCATATTAGAGGGAGTAGTACTTAGTATGTTGTGTTGCACTTGGCATGCATTTGAGTGATAAGAACAACTAGTATAAACAATTGTAGTAGGTAAGAGAGATAGCAGTGGGTGTGCTTGTAGTAGAAACAGTGGTACCTAAAGGGATAGAGGTATCAAACTTTGGATGCATCATTTGACCTATGGTTGTGTTAGCAGGTTTTGTTCTGTTCTTTCCTTCTGTTCCTTTTTCGTCTATTTTATTGATTGATTGATTTCTAAGTACTGTAGTTTGTATCAATGATTCTCTTGCTAGAATGAGTTAGTAGTATACCGCGACAGAGACTGCAAAACCATAACAAAAGAGACCATAACCGTGCATGTTTTCTATAGATTGCATGTTGTGTGACTGTAGGTATAATTTTCTTAGACCTTGATTGTTAGGGGTTTGACCGTAGTAAAATTAATGCAGAGATTATTACTGGACAAAGAGAGACAATGTGCCTTAAATTTTGAGGATAAAAATTAATTTAAATAAAGAGTTCAGAATTTAATATGGCAGAATTGACGATTTTGTTAAATCATTAATTTTTATGAAGATTATGATATGAATGAATTTGTCATAAAAATTTGAGGAATTTAAGAAGTTTATCATTATATTTATTTGGCTAGAAGATATGAATTTAAATTTATATTTGAATGTGGTATTTGAAGATTTTATAAGTATTACATTGTTGAGTATTGTGTGGGAAAAGAATAGAGGAGTAAGATCATTAATGGATTAGTGTTTGAATTTAAATTTTGGGATGATATTTTAAATTTTATAAATATGTGTTGATTGAATTTAAATTAGAAGATTGGACAAAAAAAATTATTTTTAGTATTTAGTGATTAACTTAAAATTTTGGAGGAGATTGTGATAAGAATGGAAATTAATTTTTACTTCTAGGATTTTCAGGGATATGATATTTATAGAATTTTGAAAAGTTATGAAATAAAAATATGGATTTACTTTATGATTATATGGTTTGATGAATTTAAATTTTGATGGAAATAAATAAATAGATAAATACAACAATTGATGATCTTAAATTTCGAGGACAAAATTCTTTTAAGGAGGGTAGACTTGTCACTACCACATTCTGAAATAGGAGTATTTTTGTCATTTTATATATAATAAGTGTTTTGTGTATTTATTTTAAATAATTGTATGATATGTGTATATATATATATATTATATATTATATATTATAGTGTTCTTTAATGGATGAGTTAGTAGACTAGACCTAGAAGCCCACTAGTTGAACCTCTGACCAGAATATAGAGTTATGAATTTAATTTGTAGTATTTTGGGATAAATTATTAAGGTTTGTAATTTATTATTGTGATTTTATTTAATTATTGTGCCTTTCCATTGCTTCGATATTTGGAGCGCTACCCTAGCTTTTGCCTTCCAACAAATTTCACAACCTTGTCCTAGACGTGCCAAACTTTTATTGTGATCCTTTTGTAACTCCTAACTATGCCTTGTTGTGCTTTATTTTAGTCGTACAATATTCGTCGCAACCGATTATATTTAATTCGATATAAATTCAACTTTGTATCCTTGTGTGTTCCAATCAAAATTGGAGACACAATCTCGACCCATTTTGAGCAACCCAAATTAGAGTAATATTTTATTCTGAGTCTTCTTCATTCATGAAACTTGTGTCCCACTTAATTTCAGCCCCATGTACTTCTAATTAATTTTAGAATACCAATTATATTAATTAAATTAAACCATAAACCCAACTTTGTGCAATTTTCCAATTATTGGACACTTTTTATGCAAAAGTGTATTAAGGTGTCCACCCCATTGGACACAACACGTGAAAAAACTTATTTCTCCTTTATGTGAATTTTTTCATAATTTTTGGGAGTGTGTAACTCAACATCAACCTCCTCAAACCATAGCCCTCCAAACTTTGAACTAAATGCAATCCTAGCCATCCATTTTGAATCTATTGAACCATAGCCCTTGAAATACCTACATGAGAAGCCCTTTTCCCAAGGTTTGACCAAGCCAATTTCTAGGTGAACCCAACAGCTTGCATATATGTATAAATATTCATTTTCTTTACTTTTTTCTTTTCTTTTCTAAACCTAATCTACTCTTAGCCGAAACCATCCCCTTCTCTCTCCTGTTCACATCTCCCCCTCGACGGAGCCCTGGACCCCTACCTCTCCTTGAACTCGCCCGCGCCGACCATCCCGCTGCTCACCGTTCTCCCTCAACCGCTACACCGAGCAGCCCGACCTCGATCGACTGAAGCTGCTGCCAACCGACGCCTACACGCCTCCACCCTCATCCCCTCGCTGTAGTTCGCCTGAGCATGAACGCCTTACCTCACCCATCGCTGCACCCGAGCATACGATGCCATCCCGACAATTGAGACCCGCCGTGAACCTAGCCATCTCTCGCCTGCAACCGCCATCGAGCCACCTACACAGCGCCTGAGAACACGCAGGAGCACGACTGGACCACCTGACTTTGACCCACCTATATCAAACTCGCCCAGCCGACCAGAGCAACCCCCTCGACCCGCTGTTCACCATCTCCCTCTTCTTCTTCCCTGAAACCCGACCGGACCGACCGCCTCGCCACCCCCTCTCGTTCAACTCGATTGAACTGCCGTACCACGCCGCAGTCGACATGAGCGAGTCGCTGAACAACTCGACGATGAATTGACTTCCCTCCTCGACACGAACAACCTCGTTCCCGCGCACACAGGTTTGAGGTACACTTTCTTGTTCCGTACACGTACTCGTATACGCATACGCATATTTTTCATTAGTATACATATATATATTTAGTTATGTTTAGTATATATTTTTTGGTATATATGTATATACATATATATATGTATAGTATATGTATTCCATTAGTATATAATTGGCATATATGTATATACATATATATATATGTATAGTATTTGTATTCCATTAGTATATAATTGGTATGTGTATATTACTTAAATTGGTATATGTATATATATGTTTAGTATATATACATCTAGTAATAAATATTATTCATTGGTATATATATATATATATATATATATATATATATATATATATATATATATATATATATATATATATATATATACATACATAGTATATATATTCAATTAGTATATGTTTAGTACGTATATAAATATATGGTATATATAAATTGTAAGTAATTTAATGTTGTAAGCTAGTTAAGACTATGCACATATTCATAGATGTACTAGGAGACCCTAGTGTTAATTACGTATATCCCGTAGTTACATTGACCTGTGACCCTGTGAATTGTTAGCAGACTGCCTTATGTTCACTGACGTACTGGCAAGACCCGTATTATTTTGACTCTCTGTTATGCACAGTAATTACAAACGTGACACCCGTGCAACTAGACGCACATTTGACCCTGTTAAAGGGCAAGTAGCACCCTAGTGTAGTCTATGATTTTATTGTGTTATTGATTGTCTGTGTTAGTGTATCGACTGATTTGTATTGTCATTAAATAATGTCTATAGGACTGTTGGATCATTCAGACGATACTTTGGAAACAGGATATTGGTATTGCCAGCTAAGGACCACAGGCGAGTACATTTTCTGACAGTTTTTATTATGTTGATTATCTCTAATATTTTAGTTGTATAGCATACATGATTCTGACACTATGTATACACGAGTTGGCATCATCGAGACCTGTCACGATGAGTCATAATTGGAATCCATCGTGCTAGCTGGGGAAATGGGGAAATATTAGTAGATTATGTGATCATACCCAACTCTACATGAATCATATCACACCTATACCTCACGTCGGTGCAGCCTGACCATTACATGCCTCATAGCCTATTATGTATGATTAGCCTGACTATTGCTTGCATCATAGCTATCCGGATGGTTAGCTTGACCTTACATGAATCATAGCTAGTCATACATAGCAAGCCTGATTAGTCCCAAGCCGATCACATGATATGCTGATATTTTACACACTTAGCTAGATAGTCTATACATGTATCTCTAGTTTATTGATCTAGCATTTCTCTATGTTCTAGTTACTGTTCTAGCATTCATTATATTCCAGTTCATTGTTCTAGCATGCACATGTATTTTTGTTCATTGCTAGTTGCACCATTGATGATATATGCTCCAGTATGTCTATTTTTAGTATTTTTTTATTGCCAGTATTTATATCCATCTTGTATTTCTTTATACTGCATTATAGTTTTTGTCAATATACATATAACTGCTATTAGTGCTTATACTTTGCTCCAATCATGACTGGATATTTTTCCAGACTGTGACATAGAGGACTTATTTTCGGCATACTTGGAGATTTGGTTGTTATTGATTGCAGGTTAGTCTATTTATTATTTTTAGACTTGTCTTGTATTTTATTTATTTTCTTCGATATCTCATCGTGGTCTAGTTTATGTGATTGAGTATTTCCATATTATATTGTGATATCTGTGTCTCCTTATGGAGTTGGATATTCATGTGAGAGTGATTAGCTAGTATTGTGACCTAGACAGCGTTCTACCGCCGATGCTGCGGCGTAGGCTGGACGTACCTACGTACTCGTGCCCCTATACCTGGTGCGGGTCGTGACATAGGATTCCGATATACAGACAATGGCTTTTATCAAACTTTTATGGAAGAGAAGTGAATATTTTGCTTACACACTTGTTGGAGATGAACAACGAAGAACGTACAATGTACATTTTGGTAGTCCAACTGATAGTAAAGGGAGTACATGTCTAGCTTAGACATAGTACTTTATAAGAAACTTGTTGTTGATAGGAATCATAAGCAAGTCATTATTGAGTTTTGTGAGCCGGTAGGCTCCATTGGAGAACACAGACTCCACAATGAATGAACCCTCAAATTTATGTTAGAATTTATCGGCCGTCTTGTCGGTCATAACTATCATTCTTCTTACTGTCAAGATAAGGTCACCCACTTGGTAAGTTCTCTTCTTGACACATTTGTTGAAGGCTCCTGAGAGGCACACTTGGTACAGTTCAATGCGCTATTGAGCTAAGAGACATTTCTCGTCGAACACTTCTAACTCTTTTAGCCGTCGACAGTGATTGTCATCAATGGTTAACTGGTTGGACAGAGCCACTCGGCGTGGTCAAATTTTGATCTTGAGTGGGAGGACCGCTTTGTTTCCATAAACCAAGGAGAATGGTGTACTGCTAGTAGGTGTCCTAACTGTTGTGCGGTAGGCCCAGAGATATTCACCCAGCTTCTAATTTCAGTCACATTTATTGGATGACAGAAACTTCTTGAGTAGCTGTATGATGGTCTTATTGAATGCTTCTTCCAGACGATTTGCTGTTGGGTTATAGGAAATCGAGGCTATATTCTGGATTCAATTTTTATCATAAAACCTGTAAAAAGTATTACTTGCAAACTGTGGACCATTGTCGTTGATGATCCTCCATGGCAAATTAAAGCGGTATATGATGTGATGCTTGACAAAGCATATCACATTTAAGGTCTTTGACTTAAGCGAGTGGAATAACTTTTGCCCATTTAGAGAAGTAGTCGGTGGTAGCCAAGATTAATCGATGTCCCTTAGAAGAAGGTGGACTAATTGTCCCGATAATTTTCATTCTCCATGCTTCAAATGGCCAAGATAATACTGTTAGTTGTAGGAATTCTGAGGGCTAGTGGATAAAGTCTGCCTAGATTTGGCACGCTTGGCACTTTCTCGCATAGTCAACAGCCTTTGCTACCAATGTCGGCCAATAGTAATCCATTCTTTGAAGATGATCCTGTAGCTTGGTTCCGGGCTGATAGGCACCGAAAAACCCATTGTGAGCCTCGCGGAGAGCCTGTTTCACTTCTGTATTTGATATGCATCATAGCATAAGACCGTCATAGGAACAACGATACAATATTTTGGTAGCCGTATCATAATTGAACCGAAGGGAACGTCTTCTAATGGATGTGACTTCCTTTGGATTCTCGAAAAAAATTCCATAGACTGCATAGTCGATGAATGAGAGCCTCAAGTCTTGGATGTCGGTGTCTAATTTTGCTGTGTAGCTTAGACACATGCAAAGGTTATTTTTTGGGCTGACCATCTCTTGACCTACCATTATAATCAGCTGATGGGTTTTGACTGGGACTGCCAAAGAGGCACCGAGGCCGGCCAGGGCGTCAGTCTTGATGTTCTACAGTCGAGGGACGTGCTCTATGAAGAACCCCTCGAAGGTAGAGATTATTTCGTGTGTGGCTTGGTGGTAGAGAATCAAGTCTTCATTTTGAACTTCGTATTCTCCCCAGACCTGACTGTCTATCAGCATAGAATCGTCGTAGGCCTTCAGTTAGTCTAATCCTACTTGTTTAGCTAGTTACAGCCCAATGATGAGAGCTTTGTACTCTATCACATTGTTGGAGCATGTCTCTGTGAGGGAGTAAGTGCGGTTGATGACCATATCATATGGGTAAATCAGTATTATCCCGAAGCCAGCGACAATATCGCCTTTGGGCCCTTTTCTTGAAGCACAGTCGAAGAACATTCGCCAAATAGCTTCTGCGCTTATTATCATATTTGAGTCCGTTACTTCATCTGTGATCTTATCGTAGAGATTCGAGGTTTTTGGTACAGGGTGGGCCGCCAAGAAATCTGCCAATGCTTGGCTTTTGACCGCCTTTTGTGGGACAAATACTATTTCGTACGGCGATAATAGTATTGCCCATATGGCTAGACGAGAGTTGAGTGCTCCGGGTTTAGTCGTAAGGATCATATGAGGATTAACTCATGAGATCACATGGATGGTTTTTCCTGCCTTGTAATGTAGGATCTTTTGAATGGGGAAGACCAGAGCGAGGCACGCATTCTCAATAGGGTTGTATCTGTGCTCTGTGCCGACCATCATTTTGTTGATAAAGTAGATATCATATTCATGACCTGTATCACTTTTTTGGGCTAGTAGAGCTCATATTGGTCTTTCCCTGTCATTGAGATACCTTTCTCGCATATATAAATAAGGGTCTTCCCACAACAGGGGCTACCAATACTAGGGGTTCATGAGATACTCTTTGATATCGTCGAAGGCGCGTTGGCATTCTTTGTTCCAAACAAAGGAGACTCCTTTCTTTATGACCTTAGTGAATGGATGACATTGTCCAGAGAGTTTTGATATGAACCTCCTGATGTATGCCAGTCTTCCTTGAAGGCCATAAAGTTATTTAAGGTTCTTCGACGGGTGCATTTCACAGATTACTTTAGTCTTGTCAGGGTCTACGTGGATACGCTTTGAAGTTATGACAAAACTAAGAAATTTATCGTTAGAGACTCCCATGAAGGATTTGGTCAGATTCATCTTGAGCTGGTGCGCACGCATGAGGTCGAACACAGTCTTCAAGTCTCAGAGGTGTTCATCTTTGGAGCGACTCTTGATATCGATACCATCAACATAATACTCCACTATCTTACGTAGATATTCACGAAAGATGGTGCTCATAGCTTGCTGGTATATAGAACATTTATTCTTCAGACTGAAGGACATGACTCTATAGCAGTACACTCCTATAGATGTTCGGAATGATGTATGCTTCTCGCCATCAAGAAATATCTTGATTTGATTGTAGCCTAAGAATCCATCTATGAAGGACATGCGATCGAAGTCACAAGTGTTGTCGATCATTATATCTGTAATCGAAAGGAAAATTCGTCCTTAGGGCATGTCGCGTTCAGATCACGAAATTCAATACAGATTTGAATCTTTTCTTTACTTTTGACGAAGACACGATGTTGGCTACCCAATCTGGATATTGTTCCTCGTGGATGAAAGCCACTAGCTATTAATTTGTTGAGTTCAGCTTCGATGGCATTCATGATGTCCTGCCAGAATCGCTGTTGTTGTTGCTTGACTATCTTATCGTTTGGCAAGATCTTGAGTTTGTGGACCATGATTTAGAGGTCCAGTCCCGACATGTCTTCGTAACTCCAGGTAAAGACTTTGAAGTACTCCCTGACGAGAAGTAGTAGGGATTTTTGATCCTTATTGGGCAGACTTTTATGGATAAAGAGAGGTTTAGGGAAGGATTCGTCGCCCATATTGATTTGTACAACTTCTTCCTCAGTAGGAGGTTCCTGTTGCTCGAACCGTATCTCCCATTATAAGTCTAGGCATTGGGCCTATGGTTCTACTTTAAAGAGTTCAGGTGGATCCTCGTCGTCTTCCGCAGGGTCAGCTGATACCATGTTGGCATACAACTTTTATTTGAGCATCTCTCCGATACTGATATCGAAGTCCCAAGCAAAAGATTCTGAAGAGTGAGAGTGTAACTTATCTTCTTCATCCGAGCCTTCGGAGGTTATGGGAGGCATGACGTACCCTAGGCCATGTTTGATCTTATGTTAGTAATCTTAGGACTTGCCTGCAGGAGCCTAAAAATACAGAGGCAGCCGTCGGCCTTTGCCGTAGTTTAAGCTCCTAGCGGCTTTCAGATTGTATCCTATTTATTGATATGGTGCATGGTTTGAGAGATGTACTAGTAAAGTAGCATTTTGCCGGTGTCGAGTTCTGACTCCAGTTCCTCTAGGAAGAAGGATTGGGAACTTTCCACTCTGTCGAAGATGATGAGTTTGTCTTCCCTCTTCCTTACTGGAACTATGAAGTAGAAGTTTTGACTGGAAAGAATTCGGTTCACTACATAGGTTGTAGTCACCTGTGTATGTAGATGCAAGCCTAGATCGTGCTCAATGAAATATAACGTATTGAGATGTGCAATATCCGAGTAGTTCAAATATAGTCCTTTATTCATAAAATAAGGTATCTTATTCTCAAAAATTACATCGTCAAGAGAAGGGACGTTAGCATGAACGGGTACGTACTCCTCCAGTTCGTCCTTCCCAAGATCTACCCCCCAGTGCAAGGAACAACTTCAGAGGTCTTCTGCACAACTTTACCACTAGATGTTCAAAATTCATAGTAGGTGTCGGATCTTCCTTCGGCGGTCAACTCGGTCTATGAAGGCGAACGACCAGAGGTTCAGGTGCTTTCCTGAGTAGTTTTACCATGAAGGAAAGGGTTTTGTCAGGAGTGCATGCTTTGAGATGGACTCTCCAGGGCTCATCCAATATTTTTCCACTCTCGGTCTCACCATCGACATCATTGCTACCTTTATCTTGGTGGACTTGGTTGTAGAGGATCGAGTCCGAGTAATTGGCCTCAACCCCTTTGAATGGATCCACGTCGGCAAATTTTGTCTTGACGATGCCATGATCATCCACGTACTTTAAGCACTGGTGCAAGGTTTATGGTGTGATCATGTACTGATGTATCCATGGACGTTCCAACAGGACATTGTAGGATATGTCTACGTCTATGACATAGCAGGTGACCTGTGTTTTCAATTCTCTGATATGATACTTCATGCGAATCTTGCCCAGAGGATAGCTCCTCCCTGCGTTGAAGTCACTAATGGCGGTATTGGTTGCTGCCAGTCGATGCATCGGGATGCCCAAGGTCTGAAGCAGACTCCGCGGGATGATGCTAATTGACAAATCGGGGTCAATGTGCATCCAGTCCATCTTGATGGCGCCAATATATCCTGTATAATATAGAGGGAGATCGTGCCTATTGTTGTTCAAACAAATCTCTTATTGTGAGAACATGATATTGGGTATCACCTTCATCACATTATTGCAGTGGGGGCATGCGACAAGATTCTCAGCTTGTGACTTAACCTGCGTTAGGTAGGTGTAAACATTCTGTAATGCTTCACTCAGAGCAACCTGAGTATCTTTGGAGAGTCGAAGAAGCTCGAATAGTGATAAATTCGCTAGAGTATTGGCCACATGTGCCAAGATGTCAAAGTTATAGAGCTTCTTCCGCCCCTGAGCTGTATTTTTGTGCAGCGATTTGTCAAAGCGAGCTTCTTTCTGCTTGGACTTGTCCGCTGCTGGAGGCTGGGATGGACCTAGATCGAATATTGTAGGTGTGGTGATTGGGAGCGCACCATCTTCAGGGATGTCGTATTCTCATTGGTACGCCAGGCCTGACCTTGTCATTCCTGCTATAGCTTCTTCGAAAGGGAGAGAAATCATGTAGCAGGACTTGGATTTCTTGCCCTTGGACTTGGTGGCGAAAGGTATTGCCTGCTGCATCAAGTCTAGTGCAAGATCAGGATGGAACCATAAGACCTTCCCCCGTAATATGGTAAGAGGTATCGGCCCGACTGTTTGGTCACGAGCTGGCGAAAGATTGACAACCTCCATTGTTGCCCTGGGGATCGGGATCACTCCATCTTGGGCTTCCATTGCCAAAAAGTTACCGAACTGGAGAGATACCATGTTAGTGGCAACTGTTTCGTCATCGAAGTACAAGGTGAGGGTCTTAGTGTCGAATAGACGCTGGATGTACTACTTCAGTGTATAGAAATCCCGTGTCATATTATGGACATATCGATGATAGTGGCAATACTTCAGATTATTCACATCGAATGCCTCAGTAGGGCGCTTGACGTCTTGGAGCCGAAGCTTGATTTCCTTTATTAGCACGTCAAAGATTGCTATGACATCATCATTTTTGAAAGAATAAGTTTCCTTCAGTTTTGGGACCTCTGCATGCTTTTGCTCGGGCTTCTTGGTTATATTAGTGACAAAAGCCTGCTTCTCCTTACCATCTCGGATGCTATTGTTATTTTTATTGTTGTTAAGGACGTTTTCCCTATCATCAGTGATGGTGATCTGTATTTCCAAGAGGTGGGAATCCTTTACTTTCTTCTCAACACCGACATCATTTATGATGAACGTCGTCCAGTCTTTAAACTGAGAGTGGCCTATCCAGAGTCTGACTCTAGGAAGAAGATTTCTTCGGCAGGTGTCCATCAGCATTGACTCAGGGTTACCGGGGGGTAACTTTAGCATCGCTTGCCTGTACTGCTCGATGTATTCCCATACAGACTCTTTTTCTCTTTGTGTGATGTCCATTAAAGATGACACCGTTATTTCGTTTCCCCCGTAGTATAATTAAGCAAGGAAAAGACTTTTGAGATCATCAAAAAACAAAATAAAGTTGTCTTGTAGGCTGCAGAACCAATCAAAATCTATTCCAGACAATGCCCCGACAAAGTGCTTGGTTAAGAGGGCATCGTTGTGAACCAGATGCCCCGTTGTTGTATTAAAGTAACTCATGAATTGATGGGGTGATGTCTTCCTATCAAACTGAGTCAAGTTAAAGGGCTTGTACTTGGGCAGGTATGGTACATCTCTCCACTCGACGGGATACGGTTATCGGATTCTGAGCTCGCATAGTGAGTCCTGATTGCCTATTGAGTCTAGGCGGGCCCAGAGTTCTTGTACCTCTCGTATTGCTTCCCAAACTTCATCGACTATGGAAGGATGTTACACACATGATCCTGACATAGGATGATTACCGCCACGGGCGGAGCGGTTGTATTTGAATCCTTGTTGGTCCCGGGGTCCAAACTTGCTTGACTAGAGGCCCTTGCTGTTTGTGAGGCTATATTTGCCTTGATCTCCAGTATTGTCTAGGTCAAGACCTACATTGACACGCTCATGGTTTGCTTTATGGCCTCAAGGGTTTTGTGGTGCTGTCCATCGTTGGGGCCCTCGTAATCATTTTGGGTCATGTATATTATTCTTACATGGGGAGAAATGGATGGGATGGTGGATGATGCACTTTCTGCCTCAGACTCTTGTCATGAATAGTCATCCGAGAAAGTTTGTAGTGCCGTATCCTCTTCAGACTCAGAGGGAACATTACGCCCAACATAAGAAGCTACATCCACTTGGCGAGGGCAGCCACCCCCAGGGATTTTACTATTTATTCCTTTAGAATCACTGTCTTCTCAGAATGCCAGATTGTCATAAAGTTCCGAGGGATTACAACCTCCAGCTTGCGTAGCTATTTGAGATCCTGAGGAAGAACTACCCCCTAGTGGCTGACAACTTCTTCTTTGAGCGACTTCCCAGGAAGACACCTTTCGCGGGTTCCGCTTTTTGTTCTACTTGGACTCGTCTTCTTGACCCACTGGCCGAGAGTGAAAGAATGAAGGTGCTGGACTTTCGACCTCCCCTTATGGAGGGGGCCTTCCGAGCAGAATTATATGAGGTGAAGGCCAGCTCCTCTTCCTCTGGTGCTTACACCTGTTCTCCGGATTGCAGCCGGATGGGTACCTTTGGTTACAGCCATTGGAATATCGATTGCCTGTTTGTAGGTACTGCTACTTTGTTACAGCAGCAGTTGATGATAATACTGGCACATTGATGTCCTGTGGAGGATACTTCATATGTCGTAGTTGATTCCCTTATTTTGCGCTTATGATTGATCACGTTGCACAAGTCAAGCGAGGGCTGATTCACTTTTGCACTCTACTTATCAGCCTGGGTAGACCGAGCACATGGGTGCGTAGGTGTTGACTTTGTTTTCAAACATGGGGTTCGTACAAGAACTTTTCCTAGGTTGCTAATGGAAGACTCATTAGACTGAACCTATCCAATTATCATTGAGTACTAGAAGCATGGGTCAGTTTTGTGTATCTTTTCATTAGGGGCACATATTACAGTTAGTTGTGCTTATGGATAGTCGGTCGAATGAGCAATTGCTTGAGCTTGGCGAGCTCAAATTGCCCTAGAATTCTTCGTCCTAGCACGCGCCATTGCTTAGTATGAAGAGTCCAAGTTTACATCTTTGCCTTTCTTAGCATGGTGCATGGAGTCACCATTGCGTGAGATTCGGTCAAAGACGGAACTTCTATTGCTTTCTTAGCCGCATGCTGCCATCTTCCTGTGGTTGTCGATTGGTGACGCATAGTCCTCCTTATGCGGCCTTTGACATGGCCGCATGGAACGTGTCTTAGGGCTCAAACTCCTGGCATCGTAGTATTTTTCTTTGTCCGAGCTCAAGTGCTGAGCAATTTCCTTGTCAGAAGAGGCTATCGCATGAGTGGGTTCAGCTCGTGTGGACATATGATGTACATTTCTTGGGGCAGAAAGAAAGACGGGGAGCGCATGCTCCGCAGTTGGGTGAGGCACAATGGCTTTTGTAATCCATATCCTGCGGGTCTTCTTAGGATTTACCAGCCTCGGTGAAGCTCCATCCTTAGAAAGCATTTCCTCAAAGGCTTGCTCGTCGAAGCGTACAACCAGCATCCTTTGGGTCGAACCCAGCTTCGACGCGTTGGACTGCGTCATGACCTTCTTATCAGAGGAGAAGGATGTCCCCAGCAGATTCGCCACCTTGTTCGCCATTAAAGTAAGTTTGGGAAACTTTTGTTCAACAACAAACAAAAAAGCATAAACAAATTCTAGACAGAAAATCTAAGTACAATTTTTTTTATCTGGAGAATGTGACGATGGAGATCGAGTACTGTAGCGACTTCTTTACTCCGTTGATGGTCCGATGAGAAAATGCAGATGCTTTTTTATCTTTTCTCTCTCTTAAGCTTGTGTGCACGTACGTAGCTCGTCTGGAGAAGAATGGTCTCTGAAGCAGAAAAACCAGCCCTTTGGAACATCCAAGTTTTTCCTATTTATAGCCATCATGTTGATGGGCTATAGGTACCACATATGCTTTTATTTTGTGGCCGCAGGGGGCTCGTTCAACAGAATACGGTTACAACTATAGCCGCATACTATAGGCAGGCTGCCTCGCTGCTTCGGTTGGGATCTGCTATTTGATAAGATCTCGGGGTTGTTTTCAACTCCCTCGTATGCGTGACTCGGTCAGCTGGACACGTAATCGACAGTAACTGTGTGAAGATATTTTTGGTTCCAACGGACAGATCTTGCTAGCTGAAAGTCGCATAACATCCTGGCCATATAGTGTCTTGGCCGCATATGTGCACTCCTTTGGCCTTGGTCTTATGGATACTTTGGACGCATGGCATTGTGGCCGCATGCAAACTCTCGTCTGGGCTTGGTCGAATGAACACTTTGGTCGCATAATGATGAGATCGCATAGGACAGTAGCCACATATGAGGGAACACATGGCATGGCACTTCTGACGAAGTCATTAATGCACTATTGTGACTTTTCGTCTTTTTATGAGTCATCGCTTCTCTCATATTTCTTGAAGCGCTCTGGGTGATGAGTAGTGTGTCTGAACTTCTGACAGGCATTAAATATCGTGTCTGGGGATCTTATGCGGCTTCCTCTTTGGCTTAATTTCTTCTGAGTCAAACTTGGGGCACATATTTTTTGGACGCATGGATCTGGATTTTCCATGCTTCTACAAAGCTGAATGGCTCAAAAATCTTATAATGCATATACCTGTTTTATATATTCATATTTATGTTATTTCTATTAATTGTGATAATAAATATATTATAAAATTGTTAAAGCTTGATTCTATGAATTCTAAGATGAACAGACACCTGCAGCAGTGCTTTAACTCGATAAAGAGCATGTTAGTCAATTATGTGGTCCTTGACTGTTAGTCAATTATGTGGTCATTGACTATATAAAGTCAAAAGAGAACCTTACAGACCACTTGATGAAGGGTCTGTCTAGAAAATTAATCCTAAAATCATCAAGGGAGATAAGGTTAAGCCATTAAGTAAGTCATCAACGGTGGCAAGCCTACTAAGTCTGATTGGAGATCCCAAGAAGCCGGTTCAATAAAAAATAATTTGAACTTAGGTGACTTATATGGAACACTGACCCTGAGATTGTACGAAGTTGTATAAAGATACTTTATCCCTATGATGACAGTATTCCAGTATGATATGGTCAGAATGAGTTTTTAGAACGCTAAATATATCCAAGCATAATTATGTACTTTTGAAACCGATCACAAAACATTTGAGGATGTACCTATATGAGAGGTCACGAAGGCCGTGACTATATGTAATCCCCCCTATTTTTATTTTTTTTAGAAATTAGAATTATTAAGATATTTGCCTAGCAATCGTGCGATTTATATATAAAACCATGTCACACCTAGGTCACACCACCCAAAAATATTTAACACTATGCTAGTTTTGCTTCATAAAAACTCAAATATAGCCTTAAAAACTTATTTACAACATTTTAGAATTTTTGAGATTTTTTGGGAATTTTTAGATAATTAAAACCTAAGAGACTTAATTTTCTAGGGCTTTCAGAATTTACTATAGAATCATACATGCATATTTTGATACTAAACATTTATAATATGGCTACAAGATATATAAATATTTTCTGTAATTTATTTGGATTTTTTTGGAATTATTCAATATTTATTTGAAGTTATTTGGATTATATATATAATTAATATTGGATATATGCTAATTTAGTTTTAATATATATAAATAAGATTAGATAAAAGTATTTGTACTATCTTTAATTCTATATAAGATTAAAAATTATTTTGATAAATCTAAACTATATTTAAAATTAATCATAATCCTAAGTCTACTAGGAAAGCAACTTCATCCATATCATATCCTAACAAATCAACTCCTACATATTTAAATTAAATCCTATCTATTAAAGTAAATAAATTTGAAAAAAATAAATATATAATTATTTAACTTTTCTTTTCTATCATTCAAAATCCATCTCTATTTTTTTTTATCCAAAACAGCCCCAAAATTTGCTACAAAATTATAGCCTTGTTTTCGGCAACTTTATCGACTTAGAAATGTCATATTTCCTAACTCTAGACTCCGAATCATGTGCCATTCTTTTTTTAGAACCGTATCGAGATAAGGTTTCCAAAACTATAAATTGTTTCATGTAATTCGGAACAATAATTTCTAAACAATTATTTAAGTGCCAGTTGTCCAACAATTGACGTATTTTGTTGTTTTCGAGATTACGAGAGATCCCGAATCGGATTCTTAATATGTTTGACATTTTGGAAAGCTGACACTTAGTCCTTTAACATATAATTTTTTCATAATTTATTAGATTAGTTTTATATCCTGTTTAATTTGTGCAAACCCAAAACAATTAGCAATCTATCAATCGGTAAATTTAAAAATTGTAACTATGATATCTCGAAAATGATTTGAGATTCATGCGAACCGTCAATTCCAATATTCTTATGACACTGAAATCTACATGTTCATGTACTCAATTTTTTGGTTTCCATATGTTGACTTTTTGTCAATATAATGCCTCAATTTGCGTGCCAATAATCCCGAACTTGCAAACATACTTTATTTTTAGGTATAACTTATAATTCAGAATATTAATTGATAAATATTAATTATAGAGAAATGTGTGACTATTTCTAGACGATATAACTAATAAATGGCTTAGGTGACATATATGATAGGCGACATAGGCCAATCTCACTTCCCTAGTTAGGAGTAGTTATTTGTAAATTGTATTGGTATATAACATATTATTGGTTGTATTTGGGATTGATAGATACTCATGATGATCATATGCTTGGTTCGTGGTTAGACTTGGTTATACTTTGGGCTCGCAACTCAGCTTAGACATCCAGGCAAGATATCTTGCCTTCTTTACAGTATACTTACATGCTTAAATTCTCTTTTTCACATGCATGATATTTTGCTAGTATTGTTTCCTTTTGTTGTCCATTGATATGTGTTCTCATATAATAGACCTAGTAGGTGACTTGTCATTGTGTTAGTTCATACTTGGTTGATTGGAATCTGTATCTTACACAAATCATATCGTATTATGGGGTGGAAAGGATGAGTGCGTTATAATAGAACTGCTATTTCTGTTTCTATTTTTCTCAGCCTGCAAGTCCACACTAGGGGCGATGGTTGATTGTTTGACCAAACCTACAAGTCCATACTAGGGGCGAGGGTTAACTATTTAATCAAACTTATGAGTCAATACTAGGGAGAGGGTTTTGCTTTTTCGTTTTGATTTACTTGTCATGTGTTCACGGAGGAACTTGGTATTTGATTAGTTTATTTCTTTTTCAGCAGCTCACTTATAAGTAGTTATTCTTTTATGTATGTTTCATTTAGTTTTTAGTCATATTCATTCATTTCTTGCTTTTCCTTTTTGCATGTTTTATACTGTATACATTTGGCATATTTTTATGTATCTTGTTACGTCCCAGTGAGGACCTGGTTCCTTTCTAGATTTAGCAGACGAGGATTACCCGCAAATGTATAGACCTGGACCCGAGGGTACGACAACAGTTGATGCCCTACAAATTCTTAATTTATTTTTAGCAGGGACTTAGTTTTTTTTTTTTATGTCTACTTGTAGTGGATTTGTCTACACCGGACTAGTCTTAGATTCTTGATGAACTTGAACTATTTGTACTTTCATTCATCATAATCTCACGTACTTATATTTTTGGACTAACTTGACTTATGCTGTTGTTATAGCCTAATTTTGCAAGATTTTTTTTTAATCGAGCTTGTTCATGACATATATGTTGTTGGGGGCCCACTCTAATACATTTGTCTAATTAGAATCAATGTATTATTGTCTGATCAACCTTAGTGCACTTGGTTCGCTCTTCGTATGACTATTTTACAAGGACTGCGATATAGTGGACTTGACATTTTAGATAGATATAATTTTTCTCTAGACAGCGTATACGTATTTGAGTTGGACAGAAGTCCACTTGATACATAGCTGGTCATTGCCATATAACCTAGTCCTACATATTTTGGGACTGAGAGGCATGACACTGTAGGATATGACGATCCTAGACAACTCTGGTGAACAAGAAAAAAATGTGCATAGCCCATCAAAAGTGACATCCCGATGGACCCAAGAATCTCTAGCGTATTATGTGTTTCTGAATCTGATTTAAGATGTAGTACATCATGTGCTTCTTCAGATAAAGAGAATAGTTACTAAGTGATTTTCAAGGCTGTCTATTGCATAGTATTCATTTGTCCGCAATTTTTTTTACTATTATTCTTTTAAATAATGTTAACTTTGTTTCCAAACTTGATTTTTTTGGGAGGGATTGGTATCAATGATTGGGAAAAAAATAACTTTAGGTTTAGTCCCACATCGGTTGCACTTCTTCACTTCTTGGTCTTTATATTAATTCTTCTTTTTCTCATGTGTGAGTTGTTGTGGGATGGGCCTATGAGCCACATGCGCACGTCGTTGCCGCCCGGTCCGACTTAACTCGGTTCGACGCGTGTAACGTGTGCGGTACGTGACCACATTTGCGGGCATCAAATGTCGATCCGAATTCTATTATTGGGTTCGGGTTGAAAACCAAAATATTTTTATTTGTATATTATTCTAACAGTTAGAGCCTTGTTTCTTTCAATTGAAAATTTATTTGCCAACTGGCCAAATATTTAATTCTTAACAACTATTAAATATTAGCCCATTACCCTATTAAATATCATTATTTTCTTTATATATCATTAAAAGATTCGTTCCCGGAGTCCCGCAGGAGCCCTCCTTCATCAACGGATCGAGGGGCCCACATGGGGCCCGCGCGTAGGACCCGTACGATCCAACGGTGAAGAGCGAAGGGGCTTAAGCATATGTATATATATATATATATATATATATATATATATATATATATATATACACTATGTTCTCTAAATTATTTGGTTATGGAAAAAACAAGAAGAATCTGTCTCTCCTCCAACCAGTTTCAATTTACTTCTCAATTGTTCATTTTATTTTCTGGATAAAGATAAGTTCGAATCACTCTTTCATACCTGTATGTAGTGAGGAAAAGCTGGTAGGAGTGTTTTACTTCTAGGAGAAATTTAGAAAAAGTTTGTACATAGACCTCGAATATTCTCTTAGGATAGTATTTCATACATGACTCATCCCCGAAGACCAGTAACACTAATTTTATTTCTTGTTTTAGTCTATTCACAGAAATAAGAAAAGAAATTTTGCTCTAACACCTTGTTAATGAAAGTTTCTGGAAGCGTAGTAATATCTATAAGAATGGAACTTGCAGCATATATTTTTTGTTGAAGCTTGGCATGCTAGTGCTCCAAAGATCAATCCATGTAGAAAAAAATTCAAGCAGATTTCCGATCTATCAAACAAGCAAATGACCTTTGTTGAAGCTTGACCGACTTGGGCTCCAAAATCTACCAATGTGGTCAACATAGCAAATGAAGGCTAGCATTCCAGATAAACGACTGAAGCTCATTTGTTATTTGTTTTAACAACTATTTTGATCTCCCAAATTTTAAAAGGCTCCTTGTGTAGCATTTTATGAAGTTTTTTTTACACTTTTAATTGTTGAAGTGGGTGGAATTCCTAACCTATGTGGAAAATACTCCGGAGTGCGACAAGCACCGTCTGTGGTCAGAGAAGCTCGGGGAGGTGACAAGTGCCAATCGAGAGGTCGAAGAAACTCGGGAGGAAGGAGGAACAGTCTACTGTACAGGGGGAGACAGAGTTCGGGCCAAACTCGGTTCGAACTCGATCTGAGTTCGGTGTAGTGTTCCAAAACCTCAAAACCGAAGTCCGACCAAACTCGGTGTGGTGTTCCAGAACCTCAAAACCGAAGTCGGATCAAACTCGGTGTGGTGTTCCAGAACCTCAAAACCGAAGTTGGTCCAATTTCGGTCGGCGGACTGAACGAAATTTCAGAGGTATTTTATACACCGTTGGATCGTATCCTACGGTCCAGGATTAGCTGCAGAATTATGGGGTATATATTAGGTTTTTCTAACCCTAATTTCTAACAGAACACATGACATATCATCTCAAGGAAGAGGAGAAAAGTAGGCAAGAGTGCCATTGTAGCTTTGGGAAGAATAAAGAATGATTGGAGGCCGTTTCGTCGGAGGAGATCGTTTTGGGTAGTTTTTCAATATCTTCCATCTTTGTGGTGTAATATGTTTTCTTTTCCTAAGTGTTGTGGTGATCCGTATTGGATCAGGAGGAGCTTGTAGATGGTGTATTCTCTTTATTCCATTAGCGGAGGTTCTTCAAGATTGGACTCCGATCGTCCCATAAATTTTTTCGCAAGGATTTTCCACATAAAAAAAATTTGTGTCTGTGTTGGTTATTTTTTTGTGGTTTGGTGTTTGGTTTGTGCGTTGTATTGCTTGGTTCTCTCTAGGTACTCTCTGGTTTTGGCAATGATTTCCACGCTTCTTTCCCAACAGTGTGGTATCATAGCCATATTCTGAAATTTTCAGAAGGGTGTCAGAAGTTGACAAGCAAACCAGGGAGTAAAGATGGATGCAAAGCAGGTGCACATGATAAACCTGAACGGTACCAACTATCATTACTGGAGGAGCAAGATGAAGGATCTATTATTTGTCAAGAAGCTGCATCTACCGATATTTGCTTCCGAGAGGCCCAGTGACAAAGCCCAGTGACAAATTCAAAGAGGATTAAAATTTCTAGTATATACAGGTGTGTGGGTACATCAGACAGTTCATTGACGAGAACGTGTACAACCACGTTGCCAGTATTGAGCATGCGTGGATACTGTGGGATAAGCTAGAATCTTGTATGCGAAGAAGACCGGGTTAAATAAATTGTTCCTGATCCGGATGATGATGAGTCTGCGGTACAAAGATGAGACGTCTATTATGGATCACTTGAGTGAGTTCTAGGGCATGGTTAACCAGCTATCGTCGATGTGAGTCAAGTTCGACGATGAGGTTTAGAGACTATGACTGCTGTGTACATTGCCAGACTCATGGGAGATCGTACGAGTGTCTATGATCGCTTCTGCTTCGGAAGGAGTAGTTAGTCTTAAGTTTACCAAGAGCGGGGTACTTAATAAAGAGATGTAGAGATGTTCTCAGGGCACTTCATCCATATCCCACTCAGAGGAGCTTGTTTCAGAGAGCCGTGAAAGGGGTAAAAGCAGGGGTCCATGCGGTAAAATAGACAAAAGAAGAAGAAGATCCAAGGGTCGGTACGAGGACTCGGAGTATTACCATTGTGGCAAGAAGGGCCACATCAAGCGGAACTGTTTCGTTTGGAAGATAGAGAAGAAGGGCGACAAGAGGAAGCAAAGTGAGAACACTACAACGGCAGCCTCGACACATAGAGGCAACATGATCATTGTAGGTGATGAGGTAGTTATGAACCTAGCTTGTGATGACAATGCTTGGCTGGTGGTCTCAAGTGCTTCAGCTCATGTATCTCACAACAGGGCACTATTTGCTACTGACACAACAGGCGACTGTGGAGTATTGAAGATAGGCAATGGAGATGTGTCAAAGGCGGTTGCCATTGGAAATGTTCACTTAAGGACAAAGGCGGGTGAAGTTCTTATTCTCAAAGATGTCTATCATGTCCCTGATATCCGTTTCAAACTGGTGTCGGTTGGATGACAAGGATTTCTTCAGTCTCTTCGAAAACATTCAGTGGAAGCTTTCTAGAGATTTGATGGTAATTTCCAGAGGAAGCAAGATGTCCGAACTTTACTATATAGAAGGGAGCGCACATGGGGCGCAGGAGGTTAACGCAGCTACTGATGCATATACTGAGTTGTGGTACAGACAGCTCAGCCATATCAGCGAGAAGGGAATGAGCTACTTGGCGAACATGAAGGTGATTACAGGGCTAAAGTCTACAAATTTCGAGAAGTGCACGTACTGTTTGGCAGGGAAGCAAAATATGGTATCTTTGCAAAGTCACCCAAGTTCAAGAAAGCCGGTGTTGCTTGAGTTGATTCACTCGGATGTCTGCGGTCCTATGAAGTTAAAATCCATTGGTGGTGCTTCTTATAACATTTATTGATGACTGTTCCAGGAAGGTTTGGGTCTATACCTTGAAGACCAAGGATCAGGTGTTGCCTACTTTCAAGGAGTTTCAGGCCTCTATTGAAAGAAAGATGGGCAAGAAGCTGCTTTGTGTTCGGTCGGACAATGGCGGCGAGTATATCGGTCCCTTTGATGCTTACTGCAGAGAGCAAGGGATACGACACCAGAAGACTCCACCAAAGACACCGTCGCTCAACGGTGTAGCGGAGCGAATGAACAGGATGCTGATGGAGAGGGTGCGGTATTTGCTATCAGAAGTAAACTTGCTGGATAGCTATTGGGGTGAGCCACTTTACACAGCTGCTTATGTTATTAATTTATCTCCTAGTACTTTTTTGTAGGGTGATGTGTCTGACAACGTATGGTACGACAAAGAGCCGTCATAAAATCACCTATGAGTGTTTGGTTGTAGGCTTTCATGCATGTACCGAAGGACGAGAGATCCAAACTTAAGCCAAAGACGAGACAATGCGTCTTTGTTGGCTATACTCGGGATGAGTTTGGCTATAGACTCTACGATCCAGTGGGAAAAAAGCTCTACAGAAGCAGTGACGTGATATTCGTCGAGGATCAGACAATGACCAATACTCAGGATTCTGAGATGCCTTATGAGACTAAGGAATTGCGTGAGTTATAGTCATTTCACTTCGAGCAATTTTCAGAGGACATCGCAGAGGATCCAGTTATGGGGGAGCCAGTACATGGTGTTGCTCCTAACATTGATCATCAGCCTGCTGATGGTGGTCAGGATGACCCACAGGAGGATGAGCATGTTGAGAAGATAATTCCTGGAGGGGAGGAGGTTGTAGATATACAACTAACACCAGTGGTTTCATTGAGGAGGAGCGATAGAGAGCGTCGACCATCTACGAGATACTCATTAGGTGAGTATATGCTACTGATTGACTGGGGAGAACCAAAAAGTTTCGCAGAGGCTATGGAAGACGAACACAGGCATGAGTGGATGGAGGTCATGCATGAGGAGATGAGTTTCTTAGAGGCCAACTCAACTTATGATCTGGTACGGTTGCCAAGGGTAAGAAGGCTTTGATGAATCGATGGGTATTCAGAGTGAAGCAGACAAATGATGCTACTCGCCCTCAATACAAAGTGAGGCTGGTAGTTAAAGGCTACGTTCAGCGAAAAGGCATAGATTATGATATATTTTTTGCTAGTCGTTAAGCAGTCATCTATTCGGGTGTTGCTAGCTTTGGCAGCCAGTTTTGACTTGGAGGTCGAGAAAATGGACGTGAAGACGACATTCCTCCATGGTGATCTTGATGAGGAGTTGTACATGGAGCAGCTAGAGGGATTCTGTGAGAAAGACAAGTCATATTTGGTCTGCCGGTTGAGGAAGAGCTTGTATGGTCTAAAACAGGCTCTGAGGCAGTGGTACAGGAATATCGAGTCGTTTATGGGGGAGCATGGCTATACACGGACGAGGTCAGGTCATTGTGCTTTTGTGAGATACTTCGTCGAGGATAATTTTATTATTTTGTTGCTTTATGTTGATGACATGCTGTTGGTGAGTCGGAATGCCACCCGGATAGCAGAGTTGAAGCGCCAACTGGGCGTGGCCTTCTCTATGAAGGATTTGGGTGCAGCGAAGACTATTCTTGGGATGGAGATCAGTCGAGAGAGAGAGAGAGTCCAAGCTGCTACACTTGTTCCAAAAGAAGTACATTCACCGGGTACTTAAGCATTTCGGGATGGACGGGTCGAAGAAAGTAACCCCCTTGCGGCTCACTTTAAGTTCACTGAGGAGAAGTGTCCATCTACCGAGGACGAAAAAAAAGATATGGAGTGGGTTTTATATGCCTCAGTCGTTGGAAGTCTTATGTATGCTATGGTATGTACGATACCAGACATTGCTCACGCAGTTGTTATAGTTAGCAGGTACACTTTCAATATTGGAAGGGTACATTGGAGTGGGTCAAGTGGATTCTACAATATCTTCAGGGTAATGACGATTGGAGACTATCATTTGGTAGTGACGAGCCGAAGTTGGTTGGATATACCGACGCTGATATAGCTGGAGATGTAGACACGAGACGATCGACTTCGGACTATGTGATGATGTTTGCTGGTAGAGCAGTATCATGGCAGTCACGTTTGTAGAAGTGTGTTGCCGTTCGACGATAGAGGTAGAGTATATTGCGGCGATGGAGGCTTGCAAGGAGTTGCTGTGGATGAAGAAGCTGTTGCAGAAAATTGGGCTAAAGTAGGAGCAGTATCCTTTGATTTGCGATAGTCATAGTGATATTCACCTTTTGAAGAACCAGATATTTCATAGCCGGGCCAAGCACATTGAGACCCGGTATCATGGATACGGGATGCTGTTGAGAAGAAGGAAGCGACGCTTGAAAATGTTCATATAGACGACAACAAGCAGATATGTTCATAAAAATTCTTCCAAGAAAAAAGTTTGAGTACTGTAGGCAGATCGTCGGGATGACAATCCCCTCCACATAGTTGTGAAAGGGAAGATTTGTTGGAGTGGGTGGGGTTCCCATCCTATGTGGAGAACACCCCGGTGTGCGACGAGCGCATTTTGTGGTCAGAGAAGCTCGGGGAGGCGACGAGAGCCATTCGAGAGGTCGAAGAAACTCGGGAGGAAGGAGGAGCAGTCTGCTGTACAGGGGGATGCAGAGTTCGGGCCGAACTCGGTCCGAACTCGGTCCGAGTTCGGTGTGGTGTTTCAGAACCTCAAAACCAAAGTCGGGCCGAACTCGATGTGGTGTTCCAGAACCTTAAAACCGAAGTCGGTCCGAGTTTGGTCGGCGGGCTGAACGAAATTTCAGATGAGTTTTATACACAGTTGGATCGTATACTTCGATCCAGGATTAGCTGCGGGATTATGAGATATATATTAGGTTTTCCTAACCCTAATTCTTAACAGAACACATAACATATCATCTCAAGGAAGAGGAGAAAAGGAGGCAAGAGTGCCATTGCAACTTTGGGAAGAAGAAAGAAGGATTGGAGGTCATTTCGGAGGAGGAGATCGTTTTAGGTAATTTCTCACTGTCTTCTATCTTCGTGGTGTAATCTATTTTCTATTCCTAAGTGTTGTGGTGATCCGTTTTGGATCGAGAGGAACTTGTAGATGGTGTATTCTCTTTATTCCATTAGTGTAGGTTCTTCAGGATTGGACTCCGATCGTCCCGTAGTTTTTTCTCGCAAGGATTTTTCACGTCAAAATTCTTTGTGTCTGCGTCGATTATTTTTTTGTGGTTTGATGTTTGGTTTGTTCGTTGTATTGCTTGGTTCTCTCCCAGGTACTTTCTGATTTTTGAGGAAGATTTCCGCGCTTCTTTTCCAACATTTATTTGGTCCAAGGACAACAATCCTTGTTGTATAAATGTTTTGTGTTGACAGATGATAATAAAGGATCAGTACTAACCTTGTTCGTTTGAAGTGTATATAAAGAGCGTCTCAATGCCACGAGACCCTGCTTACTTAAAGTCCGTAACCTTATCCTGCAGTTTGAAGGGTACGTCAGTATATGATTATTCTAATTTTAAGCTAACTTTGATTTATGGTTCAGTTAGAAGTACCTATGGCATCCAGTCCTCTGTTGAGATATGTTCTTGTTTTAATGGTTAAGATCGTTTACTGTACTTTTTTGGATGACCTTAAAGGTGTTTTTTCCAAATTTGAATAATCAGTAGAAGATAATTTTGGTCAATGGATCAGTACTTCCCTCTTTTGTTGTTGCTACTCAAATTCTGTGATAAATTGGGTTATATGACATGAATGCAAGTTCTGAGATACATTTTGGCTACTCAACCAATTTTATTAAGATCAAAACCAAAGAAACTATTACAATCAGAAAACAACTAAACATATCAGAAGGCTTCCACAACATATTCCTGCCTTTTATCATTACAAGATACAGAGATCTCCTGGTGTAATATTGATAATTCAGTTAAGGCGAAGACCATCTCTTCTGCTTCTAATTATGCTAATTATGATCAAGGCTCGTTATTGAATCTTAAGAGTTTCTCATAAAATTAGTAAGACTTCTTTTGGTGCATGGCAAACTGCAGCAAGGTTGTTTCGAATGTCCTTTGTAGGAGACTTCATCATATGAACACCCAATAGATTTGTTGAGATTTCTGATTATTCTACTTTGTTTTATTTCTTGGCTCCTCTTTTTGTACTCAAGGGTTCATTAAGGGATCATTGTAGTAAGTATGTCCTTTTTACATAAATTTTTTTTTACGTAGTATTGGCATACTAGGCTATTTTGATCTGTGGTCCTTCAGTTAATTTAGAGCTGATGCTACGATCAGTAATAGAATAGTTTCAACCTTGTTTTCTTCTGAAGTAGTGTTAAGTTGTCAATTCTACAAACTTGCTGAATGTATTTTCAAATTTTAGTTGCATTTGTCCGACAAACAATATATGCAACACACTCGGAAGAAATCATCCAATTAAAAACGCAAGAATTTAAGAGAGAGGGTCAACCTCCAATGTAAAATAAGTCCAAAAATAAAGTCATATATATATATATATATATATATATATATATATATATATATAAACCAGTGTCTAATGTCCGATTCCTTTTTTTACCAATTCAAATTCTATTTTAAACTAATTCTAATTTTACGTCTTACTGTTTAGTAGTTGCATCAATAAAGTGTGTATATATGTATATAATTTCATTGTTATTACATTTTCAATGGGTCAGTTTACCCCACTCGACTGCTTCTGTTTCCACCCCTGCAGCTATACATTACACATCTGAAATTTGGATATTTCTGAAGTCCAGTAATAAGTATAGTAACTCAGTAGTTCATGGTTGCTAGCAATGCCTCCAAACAAAAAATTGTCAAGTGGAAAATGAAAGCTTTTGCATCTTCACTGCAACAGTAGCTCTAGTAGTAATAAAGAGCGAAAAGCTCTGCTGCAAAATTTTATGTAGCCGAAAGAAACCTGAAAGTTTGCAGGAAAATGGCATCTCAATATTGCAGAGATAGAGAGACTGGCACGTTAGTACTGATATGACTCAGAAATTATAAATGGACAATCAACAACTCATACCAGTATTTGTCCTTTTTATTTAAGTCTGTTTGGTTTGGTCAGGTAGCAGTACTGTAACACTGTATAGAGATAACAAAAGCTGCTTCTTCTGCTTATGTATTTTGATGTGCTGCAGCAATAACAAACTCAATATTTTGGCTTGGTTTGGGATTTAGGCCCGCAGAAGGAGTTTTTGTCTACAACTTCTTGCCCGCTGGCAAAACTTGCCCCATAACTGGTTTTACATATCTTTGGGTAAGATGTTATTACAAGGTTTTGACACTGCTTTCATAATAATAAAGCAAAAGCAGACATGAAAAGTGTTTGTGTTGGTGGGTGGGATTTCAATGCTGTGGAGAACACCCCGCGGGAGTATAATGAGCCGTATGTCGGAGAAGTTCTGAAAATCGAAGACGATAAAGAAGACTAAATTTTAGCACATGTCAAAACATTGAAAATTGAAAAATAGCAACCATTTTCAGCAACATACCACTGGTACACCGCTGCCGATGTTGGGGTTAAACGCAAAAATTAATATTTTATTTACACTGTTGGATCTAATCAACGTTCCAAATTGCTGCAGAATTTTGGGGGGGGGGGGGGGGGGGGGGGGGGGGGGCTTTAAATAGGTCGTTGATAACCCTAATCCAAATCTAATATGTCATTGTGAAGATCAAGAAAAGAGTTTTCAAGTTTACAACTTTCAAAGAAGAGAAAGAAGGAATTCTGGACTATTTCGAAGGGATATCGGTTCGGGTGATTGTTCTCATCATCTCCGTCTTCGGTAACTTCTTGTAATCTATTTTCATTCTTTTGAGTAGTTGCGATACGGTTGGATCAGTGGAGAAGTTTGTAGATGATATATTCTTCGAATTTATTAGTGAAGACTTTTCATTGTAGGACCCCGATCATCCCGTAATTTTTTTCACAATGATTTTTCACGCGAAAATTGATTGTATTCGCTTTTGACTTATTTCGTAATTTTGGCAAGATAATTTTGTGCATTTTTTTCGATTCTCCTATAGTCCCTTGGTTTAGAAATAGGTTCCTGCGTTTCATTTCTAACAATAAGCAATTCCAAATCAGCCTTCAAAACGTCTAGTTCTCATATTTTGTAGAGTTGCAGTACTGGCATTAATCAATGTGGAAGGGTTTAACATGTTTTTAATAGTAAAGCAAATATTAGGAAAATTCTCAGGAAAAATGTGTTGGCATGCAAAACCTTGGCAAGATGTTATGCAGCTTAATTAATTTGTTAAAGTTCTTCTGACAACACCAAAACTGTTAGCGTCTAGTTTAACTATTGTTTATATATATATATATATATATATATATATATATATATATATATATATATATATATATATAAAAGAGTGCTATAGAACTATCGGGATGGTTTCATATTATGGAACTACCCTATCTTATATGGGTTGAATTAAGATTTGATAGTTGAGATTAAAAGGTGGTAGGGTCTACACATTTTAATCTCAACCACTAAATCCAAATCCAGCCCATGTAACATAGGGTGGTTTCATAATTTATGAAATCGTCCGGATAGTTCTTGAGCATTTTTGTATATATATATATATATATATATATATATATATATATATATATATATATATTTGAACTGGTAAATAGAATCAAACTTAACCACACTGGGGCTCGAACTTCCGACCACCCGGGTTGCAAGCCTCCTCTCTTACCAGTGTATTGTCCCTACTCTGACTTCCTCATCTGCAGGAACCACATCCTTCGGGTCTAGACAGTGAGAATTCACGTGTGACTGGAACTGGTTGTCATCAGGCAACGACTCACCACCGGAGAGGTTAGAAGCCTCGATGCCCTCATGATCAGGGCGTTCGCTCCCGTCTTCCAGTTCTATCTCCGTGACGCTCTGTCCTTCCTCATTGCCCGCCTTATGCCCCACCAGACATGACGCACCATCGTGGCCAAAGCAGCTACACGAAGGTCACCTAATAGGGACTCATTCGTACTCAACCTCGTGCCGGCTAAACTTATCTGACACGAGTCTGAATTAAATTTTTCTAGAAAATTCTGCCCCTACATCAACTTCGACAGAAACTCTAGCAAATGCTATCCTCTGGCAAAGTATTGTGATGTCATCCATTCTTAGAGGTTTGCTAATCCAACTAGGCTTGCTAACTTCATAATAGCCGAAGCATTTCAAATAGCTAACGGCAGCCACGGTAGCCTAATCCCGATAGGAATCCTAGATAGCTCATCCCTTTCAGAACTCATCTCGGGATCCCACCATCTTGTGATAGCTAATTTTCTATTAAAAGTCCAAGGAACTCCTTCTAGTACATGTACAACATCATTCTCTAGTTTAAATTTGAACAGAAAGAACCCATTCTCCCTAGAGAAGACAGACAACCCTTCGAGGCTGTAACAGTCTCATACTGTGTTAGAAACAAAATCGTAGCTGACTCTTGTCCCAACCAGATAGAGAACAATGGCCTTCTTCCAGAAGCATTCTGCTTTTACTTGGTCTTTAGCCATGATATCTACCGTGGGACCATATTCACTGAGATATGATGAACATGCTAGGACCCAACCTTTCCTGTAGACAGAAGAAGGCTTCAGACGCATACTCAGAAGCCTAGGATTTAGAGGTCAGGAAAGTAAGGAATCGAGGCTTCCTGACCCCCCCCTTTAATTCCCCAGATCTACTGCCTTCCAGCCCCATTATAGCCTGCGCACCCCCCGGAGTAGACCCAACATTCATCCTCGATGCGGTCTCCTGCATTCATGCATGCCTCCTATCAGTGGCAACCGCGTGTCTCCAACTCCCATTCCACATGCTCTCTATGGAAGCGCCAGCATGAGAGGATCATTTGGTTCTTGAATCCTCTCCTCAGGGTCTGCAATAATCTGCCTACAGTTTTAGAGCCTTGACCCCCGATAGCTTCTTTCCCTCTGATATGTTCCCCTCCGTCCTCCTGTCGATCTCGCACTAAATGGAGAACCGCCTTTCGCCGCCGCCTTGTGACCGTGGACCAGGCACCCTCTAATGGATCCGACCATTCCTGCTTATCTGTCATGACCCACACCTGGATGATCGGGACTCGAGTACGTAGGTACGTTCAGCCTACACCACAACATCGACGATAGAACGTTGTCTAGGTCAACAATACTATCTATCCATCTCACATAATAATATAATATATGTCAAATATATCTCAACTCCTTACGGAGGATGAGATTATAATATAATGATAATCAATACTCAATCACAATATCTATAAGAAAGGAATGGCATGATATCAAATAAGGAAGGAAAGTCACAAAGCCTCAAACTAGAATAGACACAACAAAATAGCCAAGTCTATGAGTCTAGCAATAACACAATAAGTCTAAGTATCAACAACAAGCCAATAGTCTAGAAGTTGGAGGCAGATCCAGTACAATTAATAATACTAGCAAGTATTTCCTCAACAACTGATATTGGTCCTCTTGCACTACAGTGCTATCTCAGCTAGCTCAAGAACATGTAGTCCATAACACGTAGGACACCAGTCCTCTAAAATACAACAAATAATAAATAATACTAATAATAATAATGATAAATATTATTACTAATATAATTATCCAATATTATTAAATGATAAAAAGACCCCTCTCGAAATTATGGATTTACAATCCTACCCCCCTTAGAAAAATTTTGTCATCAAAATTTAAAGATGGAAGTAGGCACGAACTGAAAGAATAACTCATGGTTCAAAGATAGGGTACTCCTCACATGTCTCATCCTCGCTATTCTACTAGTTATAACATGTTCATCATAATCCTCACTACAGTCACAACCTCATCTAGTCATGGTCAAAGGAAGTCCTACCTAAAATCATGCAATATACAATTCTATTAAAATGAATCATTCACGGGTTATTAAACAGGTATGGCTATAATCCTATTAGTCCTGATATTTCAATCTCTATCAAGATCACTTGCTAACTATACTATATCATAAAATTACTAAAGCAACTATAAGATATTATAGAATAACATAGATCAATATATGGAAAGAAAAGGGAAAGAGAAACTCGAAACCTGCTAATTACCTAACACCTATAGCATCGGTCCCTCGACCGTTATTGCAAAAGCCCTGTCCTGCTAGGTTGTCTTTCTCTACTGGGGTGGAGCAATTTGATGTGCCACATATGGCCTGTCACGCCCCGGTCCAGCAGGGCCGTTTGTCCTCGCTTTGGTCCCTACGGAACCGATCGCCCTCGTACGG